>LR543313.1:0-18795 GCA_900536305.3 Caenorhabditis sp. 40 LS-2015
TGAGGCGATAATTCAGGGGGAATTTGAGGGCAAAATCGAGAGACCCTGAGTTAGATCGCCGTCAAGTTGGCAATTTCCGCCGGAAGAGCGTTAAATTGACAACACTCCGGGGGGCCGGGGGAGGCCAAGAAGGTGACAACCGTTGAATGGACGTAATTGATATAGGGAGCCTTGGCCTTCCTTGGAAGATACTCCCGGGTTCTTTGTTCGGGTAGCTTCTTTTTACTGTGGTCCAACAACTGTTGGGGTGTCATGTTCGGATCTTGGTATTCGTTGGCTCCGTCTTCAGACTGAAGTTCTTGGTTGTCATAGTCAATGTCCTCTTCATCTTTCACTGGTTCACCGATTACTGGTAGATCAGCTGTGACTGGGATGTCCTTGGACCCTTCTGGGAATTCGGAATCTTGGAGATTTCTCGGGGTGTACTCTGCTTTTGGGTATTCGAAGATCGCTGGAGATGGTGGTGTCGGTTTCGATTTCAACCTGGGATCGTCGTTGGTTGTTGGGGCACCTTTTGGGTGTACTGGGTCTTTACACGATTCGATTTCCAGTGGGATCAACTGACATACTGATCTTTTGTATAGTCGTCCCTTGCATTTCACCACCACTGATCTGATATCTCCGTCTCTTGATGGACAGATTTTAGTGATAATTCCGAGTGGCCACTTGTTTCTTCTGACCAAGTTGGTATTGATCAACACTACTTGTCCAACTTCTGGTTTCAGAGTAGAGCATCTCTTTCCCTTGTGTTTTGATTCCCGAAGGTGGAGGAGGTACCCTAGGGACCAGTATTTCCATATCTTCTCGAGGACGACGTCGATCTTGCTCAGGTGAGCTCTGGTTCGAGTCTCTGCTGCTGATCTTCGGGGATCATATGGATAGTCGTGAGATGGAATTTCGAGAAGGGATCCTGGTAACTGGAAGTCAATCGGCCTTAGGGCTACCATGTCTTGTTCTTTTTTAGCATGTGGATACAACGGGCGACTGTTGATCATCGCTTCGGTACCAGCGAGTACCCGACGGAGAGAATGGTAATCGAGAATGGTTCTTCCGATTTCCTTGTCGAGTTGGTGTTTGACTAGTCCAACGATGCGTTCATAGATTCCGCCTTGCCATGGCGAGAGCGGGGTAATGTACGTGAACTCGATCTGTCGTTCGGCGAGGAACGATGTTAGCGAGTCTGAGGGCTCCGCTCGTAGGATGTCTTCGTTCAGAAGTTTCTCCCCGAGTTGGAACGTAGTCGCATTGTCGCTGTAGATTGTTTTTGGGGTACCGGATCTTGAAAACACAATGGACAGTGATTCGATGTATCTCTCGGTAGTTCCGTCTGGGACTACTTCTAGTCGTGCTCCTCTGGTTACCAAACAAGAATAGATTAGAATCAGCGCTTTCCCTGTTGAACCATCATCTCTGAGATACGGGACTGGGCCCAAGTAGTCGAGGCCAACATGTTGGAATGGAACTGACGGCTCTGTTCGAAGTGCTGGAAGTACTTGCGAATGTGGGTAGGCGAACGGTTTTCCTATCACCTTCTTGCACTTTGTGCATTGGGCGATTACTCTCTTGACGAGTGTTTTGTCCTGCTGGATGTGGTACTTTGTTCGGAGAGCGCTAATGGTGTATGATTCTGGCAGATGTCCAGTCAGCTCATGAGTTTCTCTTGCGATTAGCTCGGCTAGAATGTGTTTGGAGTGAATCAGAACGGGTTCGTGCGCTTCCTGTGGAAGTACTTTTGAGTTCACTTGTCGTTTGAGCCGGTACAGTCCATCTTCATCCAGTCTCTTGTTGGTTTCCGAGGGGAAACTGTATCCGAGACGCTCTGATTCAGCATAGTGTTGTTGAATGACAAGAGTTCTCGCCATTTTTCGTCTGAGCGTTGGCTGATCTTGGGTGCTCTGTGCAAATTCTTTCATCAGATAGGATTCCCATTGATGTTGTGGGAACATTTTGATAACTGCTAGGAGAAATCTGTGGATGTATGTGACAAGTTTTCTCATGGATTTTGTTCTTGCGTACGGGACGATCGGAATGACTGGTTCCCTTTGGGATACTGTGAGGACTGTTTCTTTCTTCGATGGAGGAGTTTTAGCCTTTTTGGGCTTCTTGTCGAACTCAATATTTTCTTCGAGTACTAGATCTTGGAACTCCTTCACATTTTCCACTGGTCCTTCAATTTTTGATGGCCATTCCTCTCGAGCTTTCTTCAAGAACTGTGGTCCTCTGAACCAGAGATCGCTGTGTTGTAGCTCAGTTGAATTCATTCCTCTTGTTGCGATATCTGCCGGGTTCATCTTTGTTGGGCAGTGTCTGATAGATATGTCGATCTTCTTTTCTGTCAGAATGTCCTTGTTCTTGTTGAACGCTTGTACCCTATTGGCTACTAGTGGTCGACTGATGCTCTTTTTGAGGAGCCAGAACAGAGAGATAGCGCTGTCTGTTAGGAAGCAGATTTCTACAACTGGGATACGAATCTCTCTAATGACTTTGATTGCCAAGTTGGAACCGATTACGATGGCGGAGAGTTCTAGGATCGGAATGGTCCAAGTCTCGCTTTTTGCTGGCTTGATCTTATTCTTTGCACAAAACAAGTTCACGACTGGTTCTCCGTCTTCGAATGAGAAATGTGTGTAGACACAGACTCCCATCATGTCTTGGGATGCATCGGAGAATACGATTAGTCGAAGCTTCGATTCGTCGTAATTCGTCACGATTTGGCGGGGGATAGTGATTGCTTTGTCTCGGAAGGTTTGTTGTGCTTTTTTCCAGCTTGCTAGGCGGCTCGGGCAAATTGGGTCGTTCCATTTTGTCCCTTCGTCGTTCCAGCACTCTTGCATGGTTCTCTTTGGGGCTACTAGAAGAGGACACACTATCCCGATTGGGTCGAAAGTCTCTGCCAGTCTTGAGGCTACTTGTCTTTTGGTTGGGAGAACTTCTTCTAGAACTGCGAGTTTGATCGTCCAAGTATCATCTACAGTATTCCATGAATATCCGAGTAGTTTGATCGTTCGGCTGGTTGCTCTGTCCTCTTTTGGGATTCTTTCCATTTCTTCATCTTCATTGACCACGAATTCTCTGAGGTTCATTCCCATTCCTGAGAACATTCCTTTCGAGAGGATCACGATTGTGATGATCCGGTCCTTCTTGTTTGTGCAGTAGAGCACATTGTCAACATAGATGTTCAACTTGGTTGGCTCGTTCAACTCATGGGGTTTGTGATCGAGAAAATAGAAGATGGTGGATGTTAGTAGGAAGGGGGAGCAAGACAGACCGAAAGGAATCTTTCGGAAGTGGAAGACCTTGATGTTGTCAGGAGTGGGAGGGTTCGTCACGTCTTTCAGCCACAAGAATCTGGTGAGGTCTCTGAATTGCTCTTGCATTTGTACCTGATGGAAAGCCTTTTCGATGTCGGCTACCACGATGTATTTGTACATTCGTGCTCTGAGGAGAATTCCGAAAATGGATTGTAGGGTGCATGGGCCAGGGAATACACAATCATTCAGTGACAGTTGTTCCCTTTTGTGGCTCGATGCGTCGTAGACGATTCTCACTTTAGTTGTGGCTGAAGTCATCTTGATGACTGCTCTATGGGGAATGAAATACGAAATGTAACCTTTCTTGACTGATTCACTCATCATCTTTTGGGTTACTTGGGCGATGATTCCCTTTTGTTCCTGCTCTTGGATGATTTCGTTGTACGTTTGCAACAAGTTGTTTCCTCTCTTGAGAGTCATCCATAGGCTTCCGAGTCTCTTGATGGCGACGTCGTAGTTATCAGCCAGACGTTTCTCGTTACCGTTGACGGGCAAGGCAACTTCGAACTCTCCGAGTTCGTTGAACCGGGCGTTCTGGTTGAATTCGGCCAGCAAGTCGCGGGCTTCCTTTTCAGCTGCATCCTCAATTGTTGGAGCTCTCATTCCGATGTTTTCAATGTTCCACATTTGGGATACTTCGTAAGCCAGCTTTGACATCTTATCTTCTGGATCAGTTGTGTCCAGTATAGTCATGATGTAGTTTTGACTATCGTCTGGCTGCAAGGCGATGTCATCGATGGCTGATTGGTTTTGTAGGAGGAATCCCAAGTTTGGAGTCGGATATACTACGTATCCAAGAATCGTCTCCTCGAGTAGTCTTCCTGACGGAAGGACATGTCTTTTGGTACTTGGGAGCGATTGGATCCATGAGATGATATCGTTTCCGATGATCATGTCAATGGGGGTTCCTACGAGATCGTACTCTTGCTGAAGTGTACTTGGAAGGGAACTCGTCTCTTTGATATATTCAATGTCGTTGTTAGACATTTTTGGGATGCGGAATTGAGTTGGGGGGAGCTGAGGGGAACCTGCTACTCTGAAGGATATTGGTTCCTCAGAGAGATAATTTCTTAGGGATAACTTGTATGCGTTAGAGGGGATAGTTACTGAAGCTCCGAATCCGGCGACTGTGATTACTGTAGACCCTAGCAGTGTCAGATTGAGCCTGTCAGCTGAGCGATGGTCGATGAGAGATAGGGAGGCGCCTGAATCTACTAGAGCCAGAACGGTCTCTCCTTTTGGAGTGTAGATACATAGGAATGGAAGCTTATAGTCTTCATCTCCTGTGCTGGCTGACGTGGCAAGATGGTTGATGTGATTTTTGAACTCTGACAGTTGTTTTAGGAATACAGCGGAATCTTCGGATTCTTCGCTACTTGTAACCTTTGGGATACAGACAACATTATTAAAATTGGACACGGTGGCTTTAGGAGTAAGGCTAACTTGATTATTATTAGTAGAACAACGGTGGTTTTGGTTTTTGGAACAACAATGGGTTTGATTAGTGGAACAAAGAGAAACGTTATGAGAAGATTGTGGCGCCTGAAGCGGTCTTGTTGCTTCTGCGCCTGCCTTCACAGAAGGCTTAGTGTTTTTGTTGGGCACGAAAAAACTTCCTTTCGCTTCGAACGATTGGGGACGCTTTGCTCGGGTAGTTCTTCTCGTCTCTATAGAATTCCTTTTTGGGACATCCTCCCATGTGGTGGAGTCCTCTGCAGTATCCGCACACGTATTTGCTGGTGCACACCTTGATGGAATGACCTGCTCCGTTGCAGAGTTCACAGAGATTTTTCTGCTTGGCGATTCTTCGGAACTCGCGGCTTGACAGCTCGCATCTGATAGCGTTGTGTGGTTTGCCATTGCATGTATTGCATGTGCTGTGCTTCTCTGGTGCTTCGAAGGGGAACGTGTAGGGCAGGATACTGTGGTGCGGGTCCGAGTACCCTGGGGCGTAGAATCCAGGGAGTTCTTCTCCCGTCTCCTCGACCCTGTAGATTGGCGGGATGGCTGTCGCTGAGTACATCGGGGTGTTTTTTGTTCCTGATGAACCCTTTGGGTTACTGTAACTTGTGTTTCTGTTGTTCTTGTAATTGTTGCCACGTTGGTTGTAGGCCTGGTTGCCGTTGCTCTCTCCTTGTGGAGTACCTTGGTAATTGGCGTTTCTCTGATTTTGGTAGTTGTTGTTGTATCTCTGATCTTGGCTTTGAGGCATGTTGTTCTGTCTCTGATAGCCACTGTTGTATCCTTGGGGATACTGTTGTTGTTGCTGAGCTAAGTATACTTCATTTCCTCCTCTGACTGACTTCTTCCCGAGAAATGTGTTTTTTCTTTTCAATGTCTGGATTGCGTCCTCCACCGCATCGTGGATTTCCGAGAAGGTGTAGTGACATGAGTCAATCTTCAACACTGGCATGATTTCATTGATGATAGACTCGGGAAGTTTCTGACAGAACGGGGTGATAGTGCGTTCGTCGTCCACATTCAGTCTTTTTTCTTTGAGAAGGTTGACGATAGTACGGTGAGCTTGGAGATCAAGAATCATTCGGTCGCAGTCAGTCTGGTGGAACGGCAATGAAATGAGTCTTTCATGAAGTTCCATTCTATCTTTCTTGGTACCGAAGACTTTGTCTAGTTCGTAGAATGTGAGTTCCACTGCTGCCGCCGTATCTTCCAGGTTTTGGAGGCATTTCGCAGCTGGACCTTTCAGATGTCGTGCTAGCTCAATGTATCTTTCGTCGTCCGTCAGATTTGGGTTCTCAACAACGTTACCGTAGAACACTCGTCGGAAGATGTCTAGTTGGCCAGTTCCATCGAAATCGATCAGTTTCTTCTCGTATCGTTCGAATTTCTTGAAGCTCTGATCTTGGCTGTACGTGTTTTCCCGATGCTCTGGTCTCTGGGAATTTCTGTCTCCCTTTGGGATACTTGAAATGTTTTGTGGCGTCTTGGGGAGTCCGTAAGCGTCCTGAGGGGTGCTGTGGAACTTTTTGGGAACCTGGCGATCTCTGTTTTCATTTGGGTTACCCGTGTATTGCCCGAACAGGAACTGTTGCATTTCCTCAGAGTCGCTGTCGATCTCCTCTCCAGAGAACTGGGGCTTGCGTTTGACTTCTTGGTTTTCTTTGGGGTACTGGTTTTTTGGAGCATCTCCTGATAGCTTTTCTATCTGTGCCTCGAGTCGAGACATTTCTTTGTCGTGTTCTTTTTTCATTGTTTGGAGAGACTGTAGAATCGCTTGCTGGATGTTTTCTTCGGGAAGAGGAGAGTCAACGATCAAGTCGTCGATGTGGTCACCGTCTCCTTTGGTGGAACAGTGTATCGAGTTGATCTTTGAGCTGGTTGCTGAGTAGAATTGCTCGATGTTTTGTTTTTTGGTTCTTGCAGCTTGGTTGGCTGCTTCCTCTTCAGCTTCGAGCTGTCTGATTCTGGCTCGTACCAAGAGGATGTTTCTTGTTTCTTCTTTCTTTTTGGCTTCTAGCTCGGCTTGTTCCGCCTTCTCTTCCTCTTCTCGTTTTTTCTTCTCAAGGTCTTTCATGAGTTCCTCTTGCTTCTCAGTCTCCTGCAGCTCTGCCTGAAGACGTTGTTTCTTCGCCTCTTCGAGCTTTTCGAGTTGCTCATCCAGCTGGGCTTTCAGTTCTTGATTAGCCTCTTCCGTATTATTCATGAGGGAGTCCTCGTTGATGGGATCTTCTAGATGTTTGAAAGACTCCTCGAATGGATCGTAGTCGATCTCTGGAGAGAAAACTCTTCCTTTCGCCTCTAGTTCGGTTTCGACCATCGAGATCGTTTTCCGGACGTTTGCGACCATTCGGGATACTTCTTCATTTCCTCCGAGTTGTCTCATCTCCATGGAGACGGACTCGGCGGTCGGTTCTTGCACGAAAGCAGGGATCGAGAGTTTCGACTCGATGTATTTCGGCAATTCCTGAAGCTCCATGAGAGCCTTTTTCAGGTCTCCATGATGTTCTTGGAGTTGTTTTTCGAATTCGTTTCCTTGGTGATTACTGCTGTTTGCGTAATCCGCGAAGAGCGCTGCGACTAGCTTCACCTGCTTGTCGGCACGCTCCATCGTGGACTTTACAACGCGACGGATCGGTCCCTTGATGGATTTACCGACGTCGGAGTACTTCACCGCCTTAGCGATTGGGGGGGCATGTACCAACGCAGCCTTTGGGGCTACTGGGTCCATACCGATGGTTGTTCCGGTAGACATGATGACACTAGCTGATGCTATCCTATTACCCTAAAAATAGAAAATTTGATTTGGTGACTTTAAGAGTCCACCGTCGATTGAATGCTTGAGAATTGTGGAGAGAGATCTGATGGTGATACCGGTTTCACACAGTCAGTCAGTCTCATATAATAGAGAATAAAGACAGTTTTCTAATCAAGGTTTCTTGTATTAGAGGTCCCTTTCATCTGAGTCGAGACTCAAGGGGTTCGGCTCACTTTTGGGGCCTATTCGGTGACTCTTGCACCTATTCGGGTACTCTTGACCCTGGTCGGAGACTCTTGCTCCTATTTGGTGACTCTTGCACCTGTCGCTAGATACCGAGGTATCTCTTCCTACAGCTGGACTGATGTTTTCTTAGTATGGTTTAGATTCGCTTGATCGCCAACGTCTTGGTGATCTCGCTCCTCTTGATCAGCGGTTTTTCACTTGTACCGGCATCGAGACTAGAAGCTCGTCTGCATACAAATGTGGCGACTCATATCTGTTTGCCTTCGAACTTGTCGCCTGAGATCTGGCCTGAAACCTTTTGGCTACTGGCTAGAAACGCTCGGCAACTACAAGCTATACGCACTTAAACCAACTTAGAGTGGCCTTCTTATTCGAGCTGTAGGGGTGGTTAAAAACAGAGTTTCACACGTGAATTGTCGGATCTTATATGGATTTACTAGAGAGGTTTGTTTTACTATTTCGTTCTTACTTTGGTTTCCTGGAACATTGGATTGATCACCTACTACTTGAGTTTCATTTTCTCATATTCCTCATACTTTTGACTTGATGTCTTCTTTTCTTTAATCTTTTCATTTCAATTTGAACGCTGTCTTTTTCATAACCATTTATTCAAGAAACCCGCTTCGCGGTTGAAATATTCATATGGGACTATTCCCTGAGACACTAGAAAAGAATTGAGGCCCGTAGGCTGGAGACCGGGGAGACGAGGCTCCTTTGGGATACGAGTAGGGGACCAATAAAAAAAATTCAAATTTAAGAGAGGTTCCTTTTGGGATGCGGTGTGGCTACTTCTTGGTCTGGTCCTGGATCCATTGTGCATGTATCGGCCAATCTCTCTCCGCGAGTCCAATCCAGTAGACCATCTCTTGCTCAGAGAAGTTGCTCATCTTTGGGACGTGGAAGACGCGACCGCGTTTCTTTGACAACTCCGGNGGGGACCAATAAAAAAAATTCAAATTTAAGAGAGGTTCCTTTTGGGATGCGGTGTGGCTACTTCTTGGTCTGGTCCTGGATCCATTGTGCATGTATCGGCCAATCTCTCTCCGCGAGTCCAATCCAGTAGACCATCTCTTGCTCAGAGAAGTTGCTCATCTTTGGGACGTGGAAGACGCGACCGCGTTTCTTTGACAACTCCGGGGCGGTAGTTGTCTTGATTTCGACCGGAAGACCGACTTCGGAAGCCAACTGAGCAAATTTCAGCGCTCCTTGGATGTAGAAGCAGTAGGCTTTGAGAGCTTTCGATGAGAAGTTGTCCCAATTGCTCGCCATTTCGTGGCCCACCACCGTCTCGAAGATGATGTCCAGACGCTGCTTCACCAACTTCTTGTCCTGAGCAATCGGACGCTCGGAGAGCCAACCCAAGAGATGGTGTGGGATCGGCACCTTTGGGATGCTGGATTTCATGTATGGATTCATCGTCTGGGTGACCTGCTTCTCCTCTTCCGCCTCTTCTGGGCTGCTCTTGTCAACTGGGAAGAATCCTCGGAACCACTTGCTCTGGAATTATAAATCAGTTGGTTGCATGTTGACTTATACTAATTCTCACCTCTGTCGGTTTACGATGAAGTTCGAAATGTTCGAATTCCTCCGCGGAAGCAGTCGATTCAGCACTCGACTTCACGTCCATCTCGTCATCAGACTCTCCTGAAAACATAACTTTCTTGTTAGGTTTCCTGTTCTGTTATTATTTTACCTTGCTGGGGAGCTCCCTGCGCTTGGCGATTCTGGTCTTCTTGACGTTCGATGGCAGGAGCGGCTGGGACTGGCCCTCTTTGGGCTGCTGGAACTTCTGGAGGGGGGACGACTGGATACTCTGCAGCTGTAAGTCGTTGTGATTTTTTCTCTTTCTGACTTATCGTTTACCTTCTCCTTCTGGGAGTTCCTGTCTATTCATTTCTCCGGCCCATTCGATCTTCTCTGGATCTGCTCCGGCTTGGACCGCTGCCATTGCTTCTGCAGCCCTCTGCTGTTGCTCTTTCATGAGCTCCGCATCCCTCAGCTGTTGCTCCCTCATGAGCGCTCTTTGCTCTCGAACGAGTTTCCTCTTTCCGATGTAGGCATAGGGCATGAAGGTTGCGCTGCCGCCAAATCGTCCCGTTGGGATCTGAATTTCGTTATTCTTCAGCTGAATCGATTGTTTTCTCTTACCCCATTAAAGCGCTCCAGGTCCACCAAGTCTCCCAGGTTCTCGATATCCTCTACTTCTTCTGGAGGGAACACCGGCCATGGGTTGGTGTGGGCCGCGTCCATTTCTGGTGCTACGAGACCCGGATAGATGTATCCTGTGGGATACTGCAAGTGTGGATCGCGTCTTTGAGCAAATTCCTTCTCCTCGTCGCGGAAGACTCCCCATCCGATCGGTTCAATATTGAATCTCTGATTCCGGTCTACGAAGAACCAGTAGGGCTGGTCGTGCGGGATCCAGTAGATAGGCTTGAAGTCGTTCTCCGGGTCCTCGGTTTGCAGAAGTTCCACGATTCTTCTATAGTATCGTCGACGGAATTCATTCACCCACGACTTTTGCTCGGCTGCCGTCATTGGTTCTTCTCCGCGGTTTCTTGCTCCATTTGGGCTGCAGAGCTTCTGGAATCCAAGATGACCGGGTTGGTGACAGGCCAGGCATGTTGGCGCATCGTAAAGACACTCGACGNTCCGGGTCCTCGGTTTGCAGAAGTTCCACGATTCTTCTATAGTATCGTCGACGGAATTCATTCACCCACGACTTTTGCTCGGCTGCCGTCATTGGTTCTTCTCCGCGGTTTCTTGCTCCATTTGGGCTGCAGAGCTTCTGGAATCCAAGATGACCGGGTTGGTGACAGGCCAGGCATGTTGGCGCATCGTAAAGACACTCGACGTGGTCCGTTGACCGACTTCCACATGTTGAGCAGAAGGCTCCATTATTGATGGACATGAAGGCCATCAATTCGAACGTCTCCATTTTGAGCAGTGGGCAGGCCGGGAATTTGTGGTGTTCCGTGGGATATCCTAACCACGTATTCCCACAAACCTTACAGTAGTCATGAGACTCTTGCGGGTTCTTCGGCAACGGAAGTGTTCCACGTGCCATTTGAAGGAACCATGAGCGAAGAGTCGGGTATCGCAGCATGAATGGCAGCCTTTTGGCTACTTCTTGGTAGTGAACTGCAGGCACCGGAAGATTCTGAATCCACACCTGAAATGAACATAGTTCTAGTCGGAGGGTGTTTAATTTTGTTATACCTGGAGTCGAAGACTCCCAAAACCGAATGGTGTCAGTGGGATATCTTTGGGTTGCCATCCTCTCTCCGTGAGTGCCCAGATTGGTACTAGCTGCTCCTTGGCCTGCTCGATGGGCATCTTGAACCAGTTTGCAAATTTCAACATGAGGAATTTTCTGGTGAACGTCGGATTCGCCCACGGCTGCAGGCTTTTGTCGAGACGAGGTGGTGGGGCGTACTTGATGACTTTGCCTCCTGCCTCCTTGATGTAGTCGTATTCCACGATGGAATACTCCTTACTTCTTCCANGGTACTAGCTGCTCCTTGGCCTGCTCGATGGGCATCTTGAACCAGTTTGCAAATTTCAACATGAGGAATTTTCTGGTGAACGTCGGATTCGCCCACGGCTGCAGGCTTTTGTCGAGACGAGGTGGTGGGGCGTACTTGATGACTTTGCCTCCTGCCTCCTTGATGTAGTCGTATTCCACGATGGAATACTCCTTACTTCTTCCAATGATGTGCTCATCGATAACCGTCGGGAGCTTCTCTTCGATCTTGACGAGGTGGTCAGCGCTGACGGGCTCTTCCGGTTGGACTCTCCACCAGTCGTTTCCTTCGGGATACTCGAATAGATGGGGCGGAACTGCGAAACGGTTCGGTGGTTCGTTCATAATCTGCTGAAACCAGACAATTACGTTTCGTTTATCATTTCCACCACCGCCTGTCGCTCTGATCTTTCACTCACTCAGCTTGGTTTGACGCTTGGCGTTGCCACTATGCTTAAACTGATTTACTCTTCTTTTTCTCTCTCTATTTATTGCGCTTTATTTGGGTTACTGGGTTATTGTGTACATGTTCCCACGTTAACCTTTTCAGAACTCGAATGTTTCTCTGTTTCAATTCATGTATTCACGTGTGAATTTCTATCAAAATTGTAGCGAACTTTTGTTGATCGGGTCCGAATTTGGATCCCTTTATTATGACAACACTATTCTTATCGGATCTCCTGGAGCGTTCTAAATTGAAGAGTGAACTTTCCACTGGGAGTTGCCGCTCCCTTTGGATCGTCTGCTCTGCCGGATCTTATTAGAATCTACAATGAGTTAGCTTACTTTCACCCTTTATTAGCTAGAGCGGCGCCTTGTTTTCGTACTGCCACTACGGGTAAATTTACTCACTAGCTACTTTCTTACGTCGTCTTCTAACTCATTTTATCACTGATGCGGATTGGCGGTCCGCTTCAGTCGCTGCCGATCAATGATCGACTCGAATCGAGGTGCCAAGCACCACTTCACCGTCATCAGACTGGCGATTCAACAGCGATTCGCTATAGCTTTCCGGGCCGACTCTTCCCGGCCTAACCACTTTCGATTTGCGCTTCTTCCCCAGCGCGTTATCGTAAGCCTTCCTTCCATGAATCAACTTCTTCTCCTTCTGAAGGCTTACTACTTCTCCTTACACTACTTTTTTCTCCTTCGGGTTTCACATTCTGATCTTATTCTTCACTTCCACTTAGTGCCTTTTTGGCTACTATCAACCCTCTGGAGATGTCAGTTGCACACAGCTAACTGGCACTGTCCACTCAGGACGACATGCTTCGGATCCTTGAATCCTCGGCTCTTTTTTATCACACAGATCTGTCACTGGCTTCTTTACCTCCTAACCAGTTTAAACCTGCCAGAAGAGTTTCGTAAAACCCTTCTGGCGCTTCAGGACCTTGAATCCTGAAGCTGGCTTTCACTCACTTCACTACTTCTTTTCCGCCTGCCATTGGATCTCGTGAGACCCTTCTGGCGCTATAGGATCCTTGAACCCTAAGCTGGCTTTCCCTCCCTTCAGATCACTCGATTCTGACTACTTGGCTTCTCTTTTCTTCTTCACTCTCACTTCTCTCTCCTCTTTCTCTCATCTGCATCCTCGTCGACGGCGGTGATGGTGAAAAAAAATAGCAAAAAAAATATGAATAGATATGGAAACGTATAGAACGTTGGTTAAATAGCTTGACAATCGGAATAATAAGGTTAATTTTTCAGCGGATTTATTGGGGTTCGGAACAGATGGTCTGGGGTAACAACAAAATTAAGGAGAGGAGAATAATTAAGGATAAAAAACAATAACAAGTAACAAGATTGGAGAACAACAGAGCTTAGGGCTCTTTTTGGGATACCGGAACTTTCCGTCGTGGACTAGAATCCTCTGCCTCCATGGCCACGTCCTCTTTTTCCGGCGCGCGGAGCTCCTTGCCCTCTTTGGGCTGCAGGGTGGTCGGCGGATCTCTGAATTTTCCGAGATATCTTTGTTGTTACTTATTATCGATTTTTTACCTTACGATACCCGAAGTTGTTTCCTGGGGCTCCCGCTGGTTCGTTGTCGCACAAGGATGGATGGTGGAAGCATGCGGCGTTCGATGAGTCCAGAAAAAACTTGTCGGCACACTTCATGCACTTTTCGTTCTTTCTCGGACAGTCTTCTGGGCTGCTGTGCTTCTGCATGAGGCATTGACCGCACAGTTCCTTCTTGTACACGGCTTGACGGCGTTCAGCTGGTGTCTGAACATTGCGGCAATCTTCGGTGCGATGATTCGAACGCATGCAGAACGAGCATGGCGGGNGATGAGTCCAGAAAAAACTTGTCGGCACACTTCATGCACTTTTCGTTCTTTCTCGGACAGTCTTCTGGGCTGCTGTGCTTCTGCATGAGGCATTGACCGCACAGTTCCTTCTTGTACACGGCTTGACGGCGTTCAGCTGGTGTCTGAACATTGCGGCAATCTTCGGTGCGATGATTCGAACGCATGCAGAACGAGCATGGCGGGGTGTTCTCCTTGTCGACATGTTGTTGCTTGGGTGGTGGTGGTGGTGGTGAACTTTCTTGGGTCTTGCTTGGGCGGTTGTCTGGCAACTCCGAATACCATCTCTGCGAGCCGCCTTTGAGCGTGCGGATATCGGCGTAGATCTTCATCATGGTGTTACGGGTATCCTCGGCGATTGCAGACGTCTTCGCTAGCTGGGCGCCCAACTCTTGATGGTCTTGACGTCTAGCTTCCCTCATCTTGTTCTCCATCTCCACCAGATCCTTCAGTTTCTTGTGGGTGTACTGCTGACGATCAAAGATATCCTTTTGGGATGCGATCATGTTCCCGAATTGATGACTGGTCACGTTGCGCTCCTTCTGGGCTGCTTGTGCTTCGTTCTCCACCTTCTTCTCAATTTCGGCGATTCTTTCTTCAATTTGAGATAACCACCCTTCTTGGACNCTTGTTCTCCATCTCCACCAGATCCTTCAGTTTCTTGTGGGTGTACTGCTGACGATCAAAGATATCCTTTTGGGATGC
Organism: Caenorhabditis sp. 40 LS-2015; assembly: GCA_900536305.3. Classification (NCBI taxonomy): domain Eukaryota; kingdom Metazoa; phylum Nematoda; class Chromadorea; order Rhabditida; family Rhabditidae; genus Caenorhabditis; species Caenorhabditis tribulationis. Next base: position 14,305 of record LR543313.1, read on the forward strand.
GATCATGTTCCCGAATTGATGACTGGTCACGTTGCGCTCCTTCTGGGCTGCTTGTGCTTCGTTCTCCACCTTCTTCTCAATTTCGGCGATTCTTTCTTCAATTTGAGATAACCACCCTTCTTGGACATCTGAAATATGTTTGCTTTTATTTGCTGAATTTTTTCTCTCTTCTCTACCAGCTTTCTCCTTGATCAACTCGATCGCTTCCGTGACGAGGCCTTCGTCGGCGCGAGCACCCTCTCTTTGAATTACGAATCTGTCTCTTTTTGGAGTACTGTGCGATGGCGACCTGCCCGGCATCGAAGGCGAATACATTCTTTCACCTCCTTCTGCACCCTTTGGGCTGCTATCATCGTCGTAGTTGACTTGATCGTCGTACGGTGGAGTGTTGCTCATCGTTAACTGGAAAATGTTCTAGGGGATTGATAACCGACTTGACGTCGTACAGAGATATTGAATGATAATTGGATCATAATAATTGGATTCAAGTAAGCGTTATTTGCTCAATGAGCTTTATGGATTTGAATAAGAGAAAAAAGGAAAAACAAAACAACAATAGGCAACAGGTTTAACAGGTTTTTAACTTGGTATCCTTTGGGATACATTTCAGCTTGGCGCCTTCTTTGGGCTACTGCAAGTAGTCCTCCGGAAAGTCCATGCCTTCGATTTCTTCGTCGGCCCACATTCTTTCCGCTACGCGAGCTCCGATGTTGACCAATTTACAGTGCTCCGGATCTCGATGATCTCCCTTGGCTGGGTTGTAGTACATGCCAGGGCAGTTGCACTGGATGCGTCCGCAGAACTGGCTTCGGGTCCATGCTTGAAGCGTGACGCTTGTGATAGTCGCACCGGTCTGAAATTATTCTTGTTGACTCCTGTTAACCTTTAAACTTTTTTCGAACCTTCTTCTTGCATTCCTCGCCTTTTTTGGGCGTACTGAAGCGGCTGGCGTTTTGGATGTCGTTGTCGCTGCTTTGACGGAGGATTCCACGAACGATTCGGTACTGCTTGAAAGGACCATTGTTACCATTGGCATATGGTTTGTCATCGAGGGTGAGCGAGATCCCTTTGTAACCATCCATCTTGATGGAGACGACGGCGATTTGAATCAGTGGTGCCTTCGGCCAAGCTTTTTGGCTACTGGAACTGGAACTCGCTTGACTCCCCCACATACGTGGGCCTCTTCCTCCTCTACCATCCTTTGACCAGTTGCGGTTGTCGTACGCCTTCTTTCCGGCTTCATTTGGGCTACGAGATGCTTTCCTGTCGTCGATCTTTACTGGCGACACGTTGATCGCGGCGACACCTTCATACTTGTCATCTTCTTTCTTCGAGTTGCCGACAATCTGAATTTCGAATTCGTATCGCTTAGACTGATTTTGCATTTTCATACCTGAACTCCGGCTTTTTCAGCTGGGATCGCGACGATTTCTAGCTCGTCGTCGGTGTCTTCGTCTGACCAGACTGCCTGCTCCATTTTACCCTTTGGGCTACGAGAAGTTTCCTTGTCGATCTTCATTGGCGACGCCTTGATCTCTGCGGCACCTTCATCATTGTCGTTGCTTTTCTTTGGGCTGCCGACAAGCTGAATTCCAGAAATTCTGATTATTTCAGGCTGATATTATCGATTTTTATACCTGAGCCGCGCCGATTTCGATCTGTTCGTCGATGACCTTCTCGATTTTGTCTGCCTTCTCCACAGCGTTTCCCTTTGGGGTGTCTTGATCTTGAGCTGGAGTGGTCGCGGCGACTTCAATTTGGACGACTTCTGGTTCCTTCTTTTCCTCGGTTTCGCTCTCGTTCTTCGCAGCTTTTGGGCTACTATTTCTCTGAATTTGATCAATATTTGCCACTAATTCCGATTTTCTGAATACCNCACCATTGACATATGGTTTGTCGTCGAGGGTGAGCGAGATCCCTTTGTGTCCATCCATCTTGACGGAGACGACTGCGATTTGAACCAGTGGAGCCTTCGGCCAGGCTTTTTGGCTTCTGGAACTGGAACTCGCTTGACTTCCCCACATACGTGGGCCTCTTCCTCCTCTACCATCCTTTGACCAGTTGCGTTTGTCGTACGCTTTCTTTCCGGCTTCATTTGGGCTACGAGATGCTTTCCTGTCGTCGATCTTTACTGGCGACACGTTGATCGCAGCGACTCCTTCAAACTTGTCGTCTCCTTTCTTTGAGTTGCCGACAATCTGAATTCCGAATTTGTATTGCTTTAGACTGATTTTGCATTTTCATACCTGAACTCCGGCTTTTTCAGCTGGGATCGCAACGATTTCGAGCTCGTCGTCGGTGTCTTCGTCTGACCAGTCTGCCTGCTCCACTTTACCCTTGGGGCTACGAGAAGTCTCCTTGTCGATCTTCACTGGCGACGCCTCGATCGCTGCGGCACTTTCATCTGAGTCGCTGCTTTTCTTTGGGCTGCCGACACTCTGAATTTGAGAAATTCCGTTTTTTCAGGCTGATATTATCGATTTTTTATACCTGAGCCGCGCCGATCTCGATCTCCTCGTTACTCGTCTTTTGGATTTCGCTTCCCTTCTCCATTTCGTTTCCCTTTGGGATGTTTTGGCCTTGAGCTGGAGTGGTTGCGGCGACTTCAACTTTGACGACTTCTGGTTCCTTCTTTTCCTCGGTTTCGCTCTCGTTCTTCGCAGCTTTTGGGCTACTATTTCTCTGAATTTGATCAATATTTGCCACTAATTCCGATTTTCTGAATACCTCTTCATTTTTCGTCCCCTTTGGGGTACTGTCTTCGAGGCGCTGGAGAATCGCTCGCCCTGCCGATGACGTGGCGAGGATCTCCTTGGCGTTGTCCGTGAGTGAGTTGAAGTCGGTCATTGCTTCTGGAATGACAGCTGATTTTTTAAGTGATACAATATCGATACGAGAACGATAACGAATGGGCGAAAAGTAAGAGAATATATTACGACTGCAAGCAATTAAATTGGATTTTTTAAGCTATTTTTTATTGATGATGCAATTTTCGAAAATACAATTCTCGATTTTCTAGGCCTTTTTGAATTCGAAACTGAACTTTTCAAGCATTTCGCTTGGCCACGCGTTCANAAGCTATTTTTTATTGATGATGCAATTTTCGAAAATACAATTCTCGATTTTCTAGGCCTTTTTGAATTCGAAACTGAACTTTTCAAGCATTTCGCTTGGCCACGCGTTCATCCAGTTCGATTTCAGACATACGAAATTTTAATTGGTGAATTTTTGATTTTTTCACTCAATTTTTTAGGCCAAAATTCAACTTTTCTCCTCGATTTTCGAAATTATTCGAATTTTTTGCGAAAGATTTCACTAAAGAACCCGGAATATTGATGGGAACGAAAAAATTCTGCTTGAAAAACGAAGACTTTTGAGCCTCGCTCCAACCGCACCAGTGCCGTCGAGCGCGTTGCGGTCGCGTCGCGGTCGCTAGAATGAGCAATACTTTCGGCGGGACTTTGAATCTGCATTTCGGTGGTTCTGATTGAATTTCAGTGAACATTCGCAGGAATTTCGAGGGAATTTATGACTTTTTTCAGTTGAAATTGCATTTTTCGAGGAGAATTTGCATTTTTCTATCAATTTTCGCCGATTTTCTACGCAATCGACTACACATCACTCGTCTTCTGACTTTTTCAGGATGCTTTTGGCTACGCCTTTTTGTCTGCTAACCGTAATTAGCTCTAGCCTACTTCTGCCTGTTGTCGGGGCCTCGTAAGACCCTCCCAACACCCACCGACCTTAAATCGGCGGGTTGGCTTCTCTCCTGCCTGCTGTCGGGGNCTAGCCTACTTCTGCCTGTTGTCGGGGCCTCGTAAGACCCTCCCAACACCCACCGACCTTAAATCGGCGGGTTGGCTTCTCTCCTGCCTGCTGTCGGGCCTCGTAAGACTCCTCCAGCGCCCTTCGACCTTCAATCGGAGGGCTGGCTCACACAACTTGGAGAAACAATACGCAGGTCTCCCAATCTCCTTTGGGAATACTCCCCTGGGCTCTGACTGCATTTCCGACACCTCGGATTTTCCACATTTCCGCTTTTCTCCGCCCAGAACTCTGCGATCTGCTTTCAGCGATTTCTCCGGCGATCGATGTGTGACTCATTCGTTTTCTTTGGGCTACCGACGAGAAGAGAAGAGACACGGAAGAACGATTTTTTAAGCGTACCAGGGAGAGCAATATCGATTTTTTTAGTTTGAATTCTGATGAGATTTTTTTGGAATTTTGGATTTTATATCTTATACAAACAAGAGCAGGTGAGATTTCAAAGCTCTACAACACACACGGATCGGCTGGGCTCGTGAAAATCCCAAATTCCAAGGAAAAATGGGTAAATTCAGCTTTTAAAATAGAGTGAACACACTCTAGAACCCGAGTCGATGCACCATGTCGACACTGGAGCCGAGGCCGCCGATAGGCCGCTCCGAGTCGCACCGTGTGTGTGTGTAAAGCCCCAAAATCTCCCCAAACCCCCTGTATACGATAAGCGAT
>LR543314.1:0-92597 GCA_900536305.3 Caenorhabditis sp. 40 LS-2015
TGTCTGAAAATAACTTTTGAATTCAAATTTCGCGGGCGTTTCAAACTTCGCGGGGGGCCTAGTACGGCCGGGCGCGGTAGCGTTTACCGCCGTTTGCCTAATATCAGCACCACAATCACTTTTTCTGGAAAACAAGCATATTTAACCAAAAGTTAAGTTATTGAAATGATGGTAAACTGACTCGTGTTCTGAAGAAGTTAAAACAGAGATTCCTAGATAACTCAAAAAACTATAAGCGTCTACAGGACGTTTTGAACGGTGTATCTGAAGTCACTGGCTGGCGCACCGTCGACGTCAATTGTGGCGTTGGAAGTCTCTGGAAATCCCGTAGGCTGTAAGTTGGACCTATATCAGCTCCTGTGGTGACCGAGTTGTCGGATACTAGACCAGCTATAACTTTTGCTCAGATCATCGTGATTACGTTGTCAGGAGATACATCCAGAATAATCAGGTGAAAATTTCTGTTTCAGAAAGTTGCTAACTGAAAATGTATGGTTTGATGGAAGACTAGAAGCTATGTATACGTGCTCAGGTGTTTCAAAATCTTCGTATTTTTTCACTGCATCTTCATTGTACTGGAGTTGAAATGGGTCAACTTTGAGCATTTCAAAGTCAGTCTCAAGCAACCGGTTTCTCGAACGTCGACTCAATTGACACTAACAACAATTTTCCAGCAATAAAGCCGCAGTGAAGCAGGAAAGTGTTTTGGCATTTCGTTTGTAATTTAAAACCGTCATAGTTACGACAAGGAGTTCCACAACCCGAAATTCCGTAAACAAGACTTCCAAGACAGTTTGAAACCGGGACATCTCGGAACCGGACTGCTGGATTTTTTCCTGATTGTGAAACAACACGGTTTTGAAAAAATTTTCTCGGTCTCTAAAATTCCGGTTTCAGAACAATGGTAAATAAACCATACAGTCCCGTTCGAAAGTATAGTACGTTAATGGTTTTCAGTGCAAAACAGTATTTTTTGAGCAGTAAAAAAAATGCTTCCCAACTATCCGATTTGTCTGAAAACCGGTACTTGTGTTGAGCAACTCTAGATCTTGATTTTTGTAGTTGAAAACTTGTCTTGAGAATTACTCTCAAGGGAGTTATTTAGCGTATAGCGACGCCACCTCAAATTTTGGTTAACCTCCAGGTTTCGTAAGAACATTGTCAAAAATTGGTCTCTGATTAAAGCAAGTGCTGAAACAGTGATTTCCCATTAGATTTTTGAGTTGAAAGACTGCAAATCGAGAATCCATAACTCTCCACACACTGGTCCATAAAAGTGGGTCTGAAAATAATTTGAAGCCAAAACAGTAGAATTTTTCGGTTTATCCCGGAAGGTAATTTCTGTGACAGACTGTTTCATTGAAGCCATGAAAACAGATAAGTCATTCTTGAAACGGTAATTGTTTTGCATTGGGTAATTGTTTTGCATAAAGTATGGGGTCTAAGGCAACGAGGTCTAACCATAAGTATAGGGTCTAACCTTAGATAAGGGAGCCTTACCAATCGGGTCTTGATATCAAATGCCGGGTCCACTATAAGGTTTAACCACGAGTACATGAAGGGTCTAGAGAATGGGGTCTAAGCCTAAGCATGGGATCTATCGATAGACCTAGACATGATCTCCAGAGATCTAATCTTCTGACCCCCTCTCATTTTTAGGTCATTCCGCTTCTCCTTCTCATTATCCTCCCTCTCCTCTATAGTTCCCCCCGCTCCTAATAATAACATAATATACTTTGTGTGTGTCCCTCCATCTCTCTCTCTCTCACATCGATTTTCCGATTCTCTGAGTGGGTTGTGTCTCTTTCTCTCTCTCTCTCTCTCCCTTCCTTCGATTTGTATGTGTATGTATGTGTGTTGCGTTGCTTCCCCCCTTCCCGATGCTCAACCGGCGGGGACGACAGGAGACGCATCGTCCCCACGACGCGAGATAATAGAGGAAGAGAGAAAGAGAAAGAGGAGACCAGAAATTGACACACACACACAGAGAGAAAGCGAGACGCAGAGTGTCCCGGCGGAGGGGCCGCGAAGCGCCTGAGAGATCGCGCCGAATGGAGAGAGCACCCAGAGAAGCGAGAGCGAAAAGTGGAAGGAGAAGTGTATGAGTGCGGGGCCGTCCGCCCGCCCGTTGTGAGCGGTGTGAGCGCAAATTGAGCGAAAATTTCTCGCCCCTCTCTCGATTCCACATGCTGCTTCTTCGATGGGGGGCCTAGAGGGTGGCGAGGAGGGGGGAGAAAGACAGCAGACCGTGTTGTTTCTTTTCACATACTTTTTCGCCTTTTCCCTTTTCACGACGCCCTTATTTTCGTCCGGTTTTCAGATTTCAGAGTTTTACAACTTGAACATCTTGAAATTTTTGTTTTCAGGAATCTCAACACAACACAAAGGGATCCAACATCCCGAACGATCGATCGACGTGTTTGTGAGAGAGACCACACATCTGGGGACCCCACAGACAAATCAACCATGGCCTATGATATGAACAGTTTGTTCTCGTCGAGCCAACCGCTGATGAATGGCGGAGGTCCGCCTGGCGCCAACGGGCAAGGACCGCCGCCGCCGCCGCAGAGCCTCTGGTCGCTGCAGCAGTTTCCGCAGATGGGAGGTAAGGGACAGGGAGAGAGGTCTAGCGGGAGTTTGAATTTTTCACTTATCTGGAAGATTCTTGGATTTACGAGGTCTGTGTATTGAAAAGATTTTTAAAATAGATTTTGAGGTTTATTTGAGCTAAGTTTTGAGCTTCGGAGCTGTCAAGTTCATGATGAGCAATTGGAAATTTTGGCGGTTTCGAAAATAGCTCAATTTTCAGCAAAGCGTTTTCGCTTAATTTCCAATACTTGGTGGTAAATCAAAAACTCTCAGTTTCCCCTTGTCCTCATTTCTATTTTTGCTCCTACTCAATTCAATCTTATCATGTACTAGATTGCTCATCATTAACACGATAAGATGGAACTTTGTCTCTGCGTAAATATAGCAGTCACCAGCGCCGAGTCTTAGGGAAGAAAAAAAAACTAACACTGATGTATTTTGTGAAAAAAAGTTGCGAAATTCAAATTTTACAGTTTTAGAATCATTAGATGAAGAATGCAATTTCCATTTGAATGATCTCACGTTCAATGATCTTTAGTGACTTTGAGCAGAGTTATGGCCCCCTAGGTTTTTATAAATCTTATTTTGGTTCATAGTAACCGTATAGATGAAAGACGGAGCTTCTAGCACCTTCTTGAATCACGTTACAAATATCTGAGCATTTTGAAATAGTGAAAAATTTGGGTTTCAAGATTTTGTTTTTTTTAGTGCGTGACTCGTCTGCCAGTGATTCGTATTTCTTTTTCCAAAAAATAAGATCACACTGAGAAGAGTTGTGGTTTTGAAGAGCATGATTTTTTATCTTACACATTTTGAAGCAACTCTTTAGCACAACTTTGAGCCGAGTTACAGCTCAAAAACCAGAAAAGAGACGCAGACGAAGAGAGCAATCTCGTTGTCTGCGTCTGTAGTTTTGGTGTTTTGAAAACAACTCGAATTTCAGTTGTTTTAGTAGTTTCAAACAATAATGGATAGACTTGAAGTTTGATTTTCTGACGACTGCTGAAATGAACAAGATCCCAGCACATTTTTGAATCAAGTTAAAAGTATGTGAACATTTTGAAATAGTGAAAAATTTGGGTTTCAAGATTGTGTTTTTTAGTGCGTGACTCGTCTGCCAGTGGTTCGCGTATTCTTTTATTTTTACTAAAAATAAGAACTTTTTGAGAAGAGTTATGGTTTTGAAGAACGTGATATCCTATCATGTACATTTTGAAGCAACTCTTTAACACACTTTTCAGCCGAGTTACAGTCAAAAAACCAGAAAAGAGACGCAGACGACGAGAGCACTCTCCAAATTTTTCACTGTTTCAAAATGTTCACATACTTGTAGCTCGATTCAAAAAGGTGCTAGAAGACACTAATATTCTAGGAAATTTCTGCTCGAAATCTTTCTGTTTAATGTGAGCCAAAAGAAGATGTTAACAAGCCCAGACGGCTATAAGTCTGCTTAAAGTTACCAAAAATTATCTAATGTTATCATTCGAAAGAAAATATCGAATTCTTTATCTGATGATTCTAGAAAGGTAAGTATGAATTTCGCAACTTAAAAAAAAAATCCGTGTTAGTTTTTTTTCTTCGTTAAGACTTTCCGTATTCCTCTTGTGACCAGCGCTAGTGACTGCTATATTTACGCAGAGACAAAGTTCATACTTTAAGTGTTAAGGATGAGCAATGATGCATAAGAAAGAATTTGGATCGGACATGGAGCAAAAGTAGAGCAAATGGGGAAAAGGGGAAACTGGAAGTTATTGAAAATATGCAAAACATATTTGCTGAAACTTGAGCTAATTTCGAAACCGCCAAAAATTGAAATATGTCCCTCTCGATTGCTCATTATAAGTTTGAGAGCTTTGAAGCTCAAAACTAGGCTCAAACCAAATCTTGACTCTAAATATTAACAATACTCAAACCTCGGAAATCCAAGAATCTTCCAGTTACTTGTTTTGGTTTTTTGAGTATAAATCCAGTCTCAGTTGTCGTAGGAGCTTTGAATAAGAACTGTTAGACTTGAAATGAAATTTCCTGCCGATTGTTAATGCAAACAAGTTTCTAGCACAATCTTAAGCAAAGTTATAATCAAAACATGAAGATTTTACATTTTTAGCCAACTGCGGTTTCAGAAAGTTTAGAAAAGTTAAAAATACCTCAAAACGTATTAAGTAAATCGACGAAGCAAAGAAGTTTTTATCCGAGCACTTCTCGAAAAAAATAGCAAAATTGAGATCAAAAAACCGCTATGAAATTTCAAAAAAGAGGCCAAGCGTCATGAACACATGGGAAACATTTTTCACCGTTTCTGAATGTTTTGAAGTGGAGTGCATTCTAAACTTCCCCTATTCTGAATTACGCCGAATAATTCAACCAAAAAGTTAAAAGCTGAGCAATGGCTAAAGTGAGGATTACCAAGCTCTGGTAAACGCGATTTTCTTCAGATTCATACCAAAGATTGTAACTTCAATCCAAGCAGAGATCGATTAAAATAACTGTGAGATACATCAAGATAACTTTGTGATGAAACCGATAAACTTAGGCTGAGCAAAAAGAGGCTGGACAGAGTCACAAAATTTTAGGAAGTTGTATCTCTTTTCGATACCATGTTCTTTGAAGATAGTATTAGGCAAACTGCTAAAGAGCATGCTCTTTTAAGATTTTCCCACCCCTTTCGAAAATTTCTTCGCCTGTGTCCTTTGCCTTTATTCGGAGCAATTTATTGCTCAATAATTTCCAAACTTGATGGAAACCCCTTGAAGACGCAAGATCTTTAACGTGCTAGTGCGGTGGGGCGCGATTGCGTTTTGCGCCATTTGCCTAATAGCTCTATTTTGAGCCGAGATAGAGAAAAAAGAATGACATAGAGTAGCTATGAAGTCGAACGAGAATCAAATGATGAAAAATGGCGTTACAGTTTCTTGAAGTTTTGAAACAGACTGGATTATCAAAAGTTAAGAATGAGAAACGAAGATTATACTGATTTTTTCCAGGCCTCGACAACTTCGGCCACAACGTGCCATTCATGCCACCGGGCATCGGCATGAACAACCTCTACCAGTCGGCGCACAACATGCAAATGGTCCCCCCGCCACCGCTCATGCCCCCATCGCAACCGCCACCACCACTTCTCCAGGAGCCGCAACGCGCCGACACCCTCCAGGGCCACGGCAAACTCACCTGGCTGTCCGCCAAAGCCGGCCTGATCACCTGCGCCAACAACATGGTGATCTCCTTCCAGCTCAAGGACTTTTGCGATCAGATGCTCAACGACCTCACCTCGGTGCTCCGCGTCGGCTTCACCCTCAGCTTCCACGCGGCTCTGAACGAGACCAGCGAGTACACAGCGACCATCGTCCAGCCGATCTATGGACAGGACGCTGAGATTCTGTTTGCGAATGCTCAAGAAGTCGATTTGGAGGCTGCGAATCCGACTCCACCAAACTCCAAAGACGCCTACTCCCCCGCTCTAGAGCAGAAGGCCATTCCAGTGCTCTTGGCGATTTTCCAACGCCACGGATTGCAGCAGATTCAACTTAGCAGGTAAGAAGACGCTTTTTGTTGATTTGTACATAACCCCCCGTGTAGCTTTTTACTATCCGTGTTAGCTGTGTTTTGAGAGGTCTTCTTGGTTTGCGTTCTATGCATTGTGAGAAAAAACATTTCACGTTTCAAAAATGACATTTTTCGGGAAGATTGAATGTTAAGATGTTACACAAAATAGCACGTTTTGGTTTTCTGAGCATATCTCGGCTGGCAATGGTGGTAGAGAATGTCTTGGAAATCTGTTAGATTTGAAATTGTATTCTCTATTCACTGCAATTTGAACCAATTTTCAAGCTAAATTTAGAGCCAAGTTACAGCTCCAAAACTACGGAAAAGACACAGACGATGAGAGCAGTCTCGTTGTCTGCGTCTCTCGCTTTCGCTTTTTGAGTGTACCTCTTCTCAGACTGATGCTAGAATCTTGAAACAAAAACTGATTAATTTGAAATTTGATTTCCTATCGATCCCATTTTGATGCAACACTCTAGCTTCACTCTGAACAGAGTTACAGCTCGAAAACTACAGAAGAGACACAGACGACGAGAGTAGTCTCGCTGTCTGCGTCTCTCACTTTGGTTTTTTGAGCATATCTCAGCTTCTAGTGGTCGTAAAGAGTTCAAATAAAAACTGATCGATCTGAAATTTCATGATCTATCGATAGCACTTCTCAACTCGACAGCGAAATGAAAACTTGAAATCGCTATATCTGAACATTTTGAAATAGTAAAAAAAGATAAAAAGAATGAGAATTCAATTCACTTCTCGTAATCGGTTGAGCTCGAACAGAGTTATGGCTGAAAAATCAGAGTTTGGTTTTCTGTGCATAACTCGGCTCGTAGGCTTCTTAAAAACTTCCCTTAAAACTTGGTTTTCTAGCAATTGCAATTTGAACCAGCTTTCTAGCACGATTTCGAACCAAGTAACAACCCAAAAACTACAGAAGAGACGCAGACGAAGAGAGTAGTCTCGCTCTCTGCGGTTCTCACTTTGGTTATTCGAGCATATCTCAGCTTCTAGTGGTCGTTGAGAGATCAAACAAAAACTGATCGATTTGAAATTTTATGATATATCGATTGCAGTTCAGATCAATTTTCGAACTCTATTTTGAACAAGCAAGAGTTTTCAAGCATAACTTGGCTTAAAGTTATCGTAACTATTATAGTTGAGGAGAAACCAAATCGATAGACGTGAAACCTAGTTCCCTATTGATCACAACTTGAAACAGATTTCTGGTACAGTTTTCATCCAAGTTACACGATGATCATATTTTTGTATTAACAGGACTAACAGTCGTTAAAAAACATCAAACTAAATTAAAAATTCGATTCTCCAGACATTGCGGCTGAAATCAGCTTTCTAGCACAACTTTGAGCTGAGTTACACCTCGAAAACCATAGAAGAGACGCAGGCGACGAGAGCACTCTCGTTGTCTGCGTCTCTCGCTGTCTCTGAGTGTGAATCTGAAAACGTGATCAACTTGAAACTCAATTTGTCACTCACTTGACTAGAACGCAAATCTCAAAAACCTTCTCAAAACTTTCAAACTAACAACAACAAAAACTTACCCCCTCACCACGCCCTCTATTTGTTTCAAACATCATCTTGATGACGCCCATTCAGGAGTTTCAGCCTTCACTCGCAAATGTCCAACTGCGGGGACGATGAGCTGTTCCGCTATGTGGGAACATCGTCCCTCAAACGTCGTCAATTCGTGGAGCGTCGCACACATCTATTCCGTCTGCAGAACGACGATTCCATCATTTTGCAGGTGAGCTTGGATTCTGGAATTCTAGAAGATTCTAAAACTTCAATTCTTCCAGTACCCCGCCGTCTACCAGGCCGTCTATCTGCTCTCCTCGTTCCTCCTCCGCCACGGTGGTGCCACTTCCATCCAGTCCCTCTTCGACTTCTACATCAGCCCAGATGTCCCACAAGAGGTTCGCGAGCACAACGGAGACGGTCGTCAAGACTTCCTGAACCTTCTCACCGGCCACAACTGGGTCTTCGCGTTGTTCCCGAATCGCACCTACGTCTCAGTCCGTCGCAACCTTCCAAGCTACGACTACGCCGGGTTCATCAAGCAGCACTTCCCCGAGTTGGACAGTGGGCGTCGGCAGTTGGCTTATGGACAACCGCCACGTGGCATTCAACGCACGATGTCGGCGCAGATGGGCGGAGCGTTCGCCTCGGGAAGACCACAGCCGCAGAGCTTGCTCATGCAACATCAGGTACGGGGAAGGGCTGGGAATTCTGCAGTAGTTTTTGTCTGACTCTTGTAGACTTGCTGGAGCAGTAGAATCTAGTGAAGTCCTGGACACTGAGCGGTTTTTCCTTACTTAAACCAATTCTAACGAACACAATACTTGAAATCGCTGTATCTGAACATTTTGAAATAGTGAAATAGGATAAAAAGAATGATAACTTATTTTGAGGTTGAGTTTAAGCAGAGTTAGGTTTACTAAGCATAACTCGGCTGGTAGGGATCTTAGAAAGTTCCCCTCAAACTTGAGAGATTCAAGGCTTAATTTTCTACCAGTTGCAATTTGAACCAGCTTTCTAGCACAATTTTGAGCCAAGTTACAGCCTCAAAATCCCAGCAGACGACGAGAGTTCTCTCGTTGTCTGCGTCACTCGCATCGTTTTTCGACTATAACTCGATTCATAGTTGTCGTAGAAGTTTCGAACCAAAAACGTTAGATTCCAAATTTAATTTTCTATCAATCTCAAGTCAAATCAGTTATACAACTTAACTATGAATTGAGTTACAGCCCGAAAACCAGGAAAGAAATGCAGACATCGAGAGTGTTCTCGTCGTCTGCGTCTCTCGCTTTTTGGTTTTTTGAGCATACCTCTCTTTAAAATTGTCGTAGAAGTTTCATTCAAAGACTGCCAGGCTTAGAATTTGATTTTCTAGCTGTTTCAAAATGCCTAACCAAATTATGAACGTTCCTAAAAGTTTAGATTCAGAGTCAAGTGACAAAAATTGCAACCCAGGTCAAAGTCAGTTTGAAATTAACAAGATAGCATCGAGCAAAAAATTATCATAATTTCGAAACCGAGATTTTTCAAAGTTCTATTTGCAGCACGCCATGACTCCAGCCGCGGCTCGCCCCGGCTCCCTCTGGGACTCTCAATCATCCCTCTCCCAAAGCGGCAACTCTGGCGAAAACTGGTCGCCACTCTTCTCCCCAAACACCTGGTCCAACAACCCGAACAACGCACGTCTGTCCTCTCTCGGAATGAACGAGACCCTTCTGTCCGGCACCAACTACAACGCTCTTCTCGCCATGCCACCAAGTGCCAAGAACGAGAGAAGCATCGGGGTGCAAGCCGACGAGATCTACCAGATCATCAACCCCATCGGACGTTCCGGGTGCACTTGTCAGTGCCAGTGTGGCCGTGGTGGTGCCGCTGTTATCGGCAACGCCACTCGTGGATCGTCGTCGAGAGCTTCTGGAGGTTCTGCGACTCCACCGAGTGTCGATGGAGCTGCCAGTCAGGTCGATCGTCTTTCGCCATCGAATAGTGAGTTTTTGAATTCAAAACTTACTGCTTCAAGAGCAGGATATCACCGTAGCTTTTATGGTAGCAGAGATGATGAGAAATATTTTTAAATGCAATTCTTCCCATTTCCATCGTTTTCAAAAACCGCGTGCTTGTACATATTGAGTCACCGCCCGGAGGGGACGACTCGTCCCCGTTCGCAAACAGTCTTAGGGTGTTGACGGCTTTGAACTTTGATGTCCTCGAGGAAGAGAGGCGCAGAGAGCGAGAGCACTCTTGTTGTCTGCGTCTCTTGTGTCGTGGTTTTTTCAGCGTCTCGTTCCACAGCTATTGAAATTTGAAGTTTGATTTCCTGTTGATGGCAAGTTGAAACAGTTTTCTAGCTCAAGTTTAGGTCGAGTTACAGATCAAAAACTCTTGTTGTCTGCGTCTCTTCAGTCTAATTTTGACTTCGAAATGATAATAGAGCCACGGAACAATCATCAAATTTTGAAGAATTCTATGTTGTATCAATATAACTCAAATCGAGTTTCGAGCATAGCTTCTGGTCGAGAATGTAATACGACGAAAAGTGGATATAGAACGTCATAAAACTAAAAACAGGCAGCCCATCACTTTTTTACTTGCAACTTGATTTATTGAGAGCAATGCGAAACAGTTTTTTAGCTCAATTTGAGACCCCGAAAACTACAGAAAAAAACCGCGACGGCGAGAGTAATCTTACCGTCTGCATCTCTCACTTTAGTGTTTTGTGGGAAGACCACAGCCGCAGAGCTTGCTCATGTAACATCAAGTACAGTAGTTTATTGCCGCGTTAATAACCAAACAGAATCCTGCTCATTTTTTGTCGAACCCTTGTAGACTTGCTGGAACAGTGAAATCTACTGATGTCTTTTACAGTGACTCGAATCTCTGAAATCTCGAGTAAAAATCCGTCCGAAGTAACCACAACTAACGTGGGAATCTCTGATTTCTCTGATATCTGGAGTATACTTTGGACACCCCTGGAAGCGAACACAATCCTGCATCATTTGTTATCGGACTTTTGTAGACTTGCTGGAACAGTAAAATCAAGTGAAGTCTTTCACACTGCCGGAGTTCCAAGTGAACTGTAAACTCGAATTCGCTGTTTGTGAACATTTTGAAATAGTGGAATAGAATAAGAAAAATGATAATTCAATTATCTTCCAGTAATCGGTTGAGTTTGGACAGAGTTATGAGAGGGCATCAATTGCTGTTTTGAGCATAACTCGGCTGGTGGGCTTCTTAGAAAGTTCCCCATAAACTTGAGAGATTCGATACTTGATTTTCTAACAATAGTAATTTGAACCAGTTTTCTAGCACAGTTTTTAACCAAGTTACAGCTCGAAAACCACTGCAGAGACACAGACGACGAGAGTACTCTTGTTGTCTGCGTCACTCGTATTTGGTTCGTGAGCGTAACTCGCTTCATAGTTGTCGCATAAACCTGGCACCAAAACTGATAGATTTCAAATTTGGTGTGCTATCAGTCTCAGTTTAAACCAGTCTTTCAGCTCAACTATGAGCTGAGTTACAGCCCGAAAACCATAGCAAAGACGCAGACGAAGAGAGCACTCTCGTTGTCTGCGTCTCTCGCGTCGATTTTTCGACTGTAACTCGATTCATAGTTGTCGTAGAGGCTTCAAAAAACAATGGAAGACTTGGGATCATTTTCTCTATCGATCTCTTGCATTGGTATTTTTTTTAGCGGTTAGAATGATCGGAGTTTAACTTTCAACAACAAAACGCAGTAGCGAAACAGTATAAAACTTAAATTCTCTTCCAGCCGCCGGCTCTATCGGAGACCGCACTCTCACTGGCTCCGCCCCCGGCGACGCCGACCCAACCGCTCAAACCACGGAAAACGGCGCTCCACGCTACTACGATCCGTTCGGCACCGCCGACTTGCTCAACGGCACCCGCCTGAACTCTCTCCGCATCAACAACTAAGCCCAAAGAGAGACCCTGTACATTTGTTCCCTCTCCTCTTACCCGCCTTCCTTTCATCATGATATAACTCCTTCCCTGATTCTAAGTCCTCATCACTCTTTCGTCTCGCTTCCTGGTTATCTCAAGAAATCTTAGTCCCCGCCCCCTCTCTGTTCCCCCACCACATGTACCTTTATAGCCAGACGGGTCATCGATGTCAAAAGAAAAAACGCTTGTGCTATAATACCAACACATCATCAAGAGAATCAAAACAGATGCCTTCCCCTTTAATGCGAAAAAAAAAACAGTCTGCAAAACACGAGTAGTCTCTCTCTCTGAAAATCACTGAAATTTTCCAACACCGGGTACACTTTTTCGTTCTAGTTAGACCCCTTTCCCAGATGCCTTACCCCCCACTATTCAAACCTGCCAGATTCCCGTCACTGTGGTATTTTCCCCCCTCTTCTTGGTTCTATGCTCTACCTTCACTTACAGTAACCCACACCCCCTACCGTTTTCTTGCCGTTCCCCCCGACAATTTTCATGATGCTAAAAAACCCCCACCGATCCGCTTTGAAACAACCTTCTGGTTAGTCTGTGCCTTCTCGAAATTATTTCACTTCACCCCCCTTTTGCCGAAGCCTTCCCACACACCCTCATGTTTCCAGTCATTTCTTTGTTGTTTTGTGATTTTCTTCGGATGCGGTGAGGAACCCTGGGGTGAGTATGCTTTGATAGAGAATTTGATTTCCTTTCGAATGATACCGGTTTCGTGAGAATTGGTTGAGTTTGAGCAGAGTTACAGCGAGAAAACCACAGGAGAGACGCAGACGACGAGAGAAATCTTGCAGTCTGTGTCTCGCCGGCGGCGCGCACGACGAGAGCACTCTCGTTGTCTGCGTCTCTCACTTTGGTTTTTTGAGCATATCTCAGCTTCTAGTGGTCGTCAAGAGTTCAAACAAAAACTAATCGACCTTAAATTTCAAGATCTATCGGTTTCAGTTAGGATCTTTTTTTGAACTCGATCTTGAACGAAGTTACAGCGAGATAAACATCGACTCGTAATGTCTGTGTTATGTAACTCTCTTCAAAATCGTGCTAAAAGCCTCAAACAAGAATCAAAACTCACCAAATTCAATTCTCTCGAAGTATAGAACCCGCCCTCCTCACCACACCACCCTTCATAGAAGCTTTCAAGATCTAGACCCCTAGTCATTATTCTCTCAAACATCATCTGTGTTACAAGTGCAACCTCCTCAAAAAAAACCACCTCCATCTCTGGGATCCCTCAACTTTTCTTGGTATATTTGTCTGTCTGTTTTTTCTTTTTCTCTAATACTCTCGTTTCACCATACTCTCTCTTTCTCTCATTTCCCTTGTGCATTCAATTCAGGTATTTTCACACACAAAAACCGCTTCTACTCCCCCATTTCGAAAATGTTCTGTTACGTGTAACCGCCCCCGAAAAAGTTCGTTTAATAATTTCCAACAAAAATCTCAAGCCAAAAAAATCCGCGCCCGCCCACTTTTAGTCATTCTCCTTCCCCTATTAGTCTTCATCAGTCTTTCTGTGCTCTTCTCTGAAACCCCCCTCTACTACGCGTCGACCCCTTCAAAAATGATCTGAACTCAACTTTTTTTCCCCTTATTATCTGTTTCAAAAGTTTTCTCCCTACTCTATTATCTCTCTCTTTCCCATCTCGATTTGCTGCAATACTTTTGTCTGTTTTTTTCTCTTTCCCAAAGATTCACTACTGTAATCCGTGTTTTTCATCAAAAATGTTCTGTGCCCTTTTTTTCTCCCACCAGATGCCTTTTCAATACCTTCTTACATGTAAACTTCTTGTCTATGCTAAGCCCCGCCCATTTTCTTACGTTGTGATGATCACTTTCAACTTAATGATGATACATGTTTTTTAACTAATAATGGAATAAATAATCCCAAAAAAACGCACAAAACGGTTTTGTTTTGATTTTAATGATTCTAAGGTTTTGAGATTCTAAGATATTTCAAGACTACCCAATACTATTTAACCCGACAGAAGTTCAAATTCTCGAGAGTCTGGAACCGAAAAAAGTTGAAGAAAATGTTCAGATTCTCTAGTATCAGAAAACAAAACTCAATTTGTGGTGATTTGCTGAAGACAACTCTAAGATTCTACGGTTCTAAGATTCTGAAATTCGGAGACTGGAGATTCTGGAGATTCGGAGATTCTAAGACTCTAAGAATCTAAGCTTCTAAGATTCTGAAATTCTGGAGATTCTGAGATTGTGAAATATTGAAGCAATATCGGATCCGGGAAAAAATTTCAGTTTCCTAAACTTCATAAAATTTACGAAAAATTTTCCTTAAAGGGGGAGTAAACTAATTTTTTTTGACCGAGTTTTTTATATGGTTGGATGCGGAATTCACATTCGGTTCTAAAACTCTCTTGGACATGGGTACGAAAATTTCTCGTTCTCCAGATATTCGCGAAAAACAAGTAAAAAAAATGGCCTGTGGGTGATCAAATGTGAAGAAATTGAAAGGAAGAAAATCTCAGGGTGATCAACGTGAAAATGAATAGAAAGTGTCTTCTGTGCGAATCGACTTACTTTGGGCAGTTGAAAAATGGTTTCCTATCATCCGATTTTTCTAAAAATTTGTGGATGCATCAAACAACTTTAGATCTCCATTTTTGCAGTTGACAACTTTTTACGAAAGTCGCTCTCAACTCAGTTATTGTGCGCAGAGCAAAGGCACCGCATATTTTTAGATCGCTGTTTAAAATTCTTTTGAAACCCGCTCTGAAGTTGGAGAAGTTGCCTAAATTTCTTCAAATGATTGAAATGAGCACTGACGTCATCTGAAATTCGCGGTGGCCTCAGTTAGTATCTGACTTGCAAGAAGTTGTCGACGACAGTTGCTGGGAAACGAACATCAAACATTTTTCTGAGCTTCTGAGATTCTGAAAGTCTATATTATCTATACAAACCTTAGTGTTGATTTTTCCACGAATCTTGAATCTGCGAAAAAGTTTCAATTTCCTAAATTTCATAAAATTTACGAAATGTTTTCCTTAATAGTGTGGTCGTGTCGTCGATTTTTCTTCTTCTCTCAGTTTCTCATCTTATCCAAGGTCAAATCGTCTATACAGATTCTGCAATAAACATTGACAAAATCCCCACGCTGACAAAATCCCCAGGGGACAACATTGAGAGGCCACAACTTGGATCACATTTGTATAATTTGTAGCTTCACCATCAGATTATGAATCTGAAGAATCTGTTTTATCTGGATCCGGAAACAGAAAAAAAATTTCGAGAATTGTCGAGAATTTGCAAGTGGATCCTACATTTATTGTCAAAACACTTTCGAGTTTTTGAAAACTTTCTGTTACAGAAAGTTTGGATCATACCAACTTTTATTTTCTTCAATCGCTTGAGTAAATTTAATACGATTTCATTTTTAGTGCAATATTGCCAAAACTGATCATTTTTGAGGGCTTGAAAAATGGTTTCCAGCATTCAAAACAGGACAATTGGAAACTCTCTGATTGAGGAAGGTCTCAGAAACTAAAAAGTTTTCCGAAGATGTTCTTCCATTGTACACGGCAACTCTTCTAGTCCCCAGATGAACTGATCCCATAATTTGTGTTGAGGTAGAATCGTCTTTAAACTCAGAATCTGAATTAAAAATCAGCAATCTGCTCACGTGATTCAAGTTGTGACCTCACGAGTTACCGCAAGGGGCCAACTTTGAGAGCTTATTTTTCAATTCGCTTGTGAATTGTGTCGGTTTTTGTTCCAGATTCTGAATCTGCGTAGTTGAGCTTACCTTATGTTGTATTATGAAAAAAATTAAACAAAACAAACAACACGCCAAAAGAAACAACTATTCCCAAAGAATTTTCGGATTTTTGAAAATTAGCTGAAGCAGAAGATTTTCAAATTGCCACTTTTTTTTGTGTACTTTTAAGTGTGAGTCGCTTTCTCGTGTCTAGAAGCCAAAAATAACTTTCGTGTACTTTGATATGGCAGTTGTTCTACTCACACAGATAAACTGATCCCATAATCTGTGTCGAGGTAAAATTGTTAATAGACTCAGAATCTGAATCGAAAAACACCAAAATGATTCAAGTTGTGACCTCGCAAGTTACCGTTAGTGTCTAACTTTGAGAGCTTATACTTCAAATGACGTGTGTTTTTTGCCGATTTCCGTTTTAGAATCTAAATCTAGAAGGTCGACTTTATCTTGCGTTGGATTATGAAAAGAATAGCACAAAAAAGCGATTTCCAAAAAAAGTTTCCGGTTTTTGAAAACACTCTAAAACTGACATTTTTTAATGAACCAGAGGGGCACGCCCCTCTGGGGCCCGTCGGGTTAACGTGAAATTTTTTGAAAATGTGTGAATTAATTCCGTGAACTCGTCACTCTCCTCTTTCATAACTGAAACTACAGATTGATGAGGTTTTTACGGCCTCGTGACCTCATTTCTTGATGAATCGAAAATTGAAAAAGACGGGCATCATTTAGAGCCCATTTCTGATAACCTGTGAAAATTTGGGAAAATTTGGTCCAGTGGGGACTTTGCTAGGGCGGGATATACGACACAGATAGACACACAGACACACAGAATTTTGCGTTTGTTAATAGTAAAGATAGCGATGTTTCCTGATGTGTGTGTGTGTAACTCCTTGGTGTTTCCAGATGTCTCCTTCGTTTTGTAGGTATCATTTCGGAAGTTTTCTAGTCTAGACCTGGCCTCCGCTTTTAACCGCCATTATGACGAGATACTCGACGAAAATTGTACATTTCAAGAATATTTTAAAACCAAAAATCAGTTTAATACGTAAGTAGGAATGCCGACAAGAATCCATAATACAAGTGTTTCCAAATTTTCAAAAAAGTTGTTTTCAAAATCACAAAACATTGTCACTGCAACAGAGCCTTCCTCTCGTACTCCTCTCGAATCTCCTCCACATTTCTTCCCTTGGTCTCTGGCAATTTACAGTAGAGTACCAAGACTGCGAAGATCTGAAAATAAGGGTCAAAACTTCGAAAAACTTCTAGGTCTCTTACCATTGGAGCAATGAAGAACAACGCGTAGGCGACGGGTTCGGAGGTGGCGTTTTTGACGGGAAGGTAGGAGGTGAGGGTGGCGAAACGGCTGAAATGGGTAATTTTCGAAATCAGTGATCTTGATTAAAATTCCAATAAATGCAGAAGAACCACTTATTCAGAACGCGCTCAACTTACACAGCAGCCATAACAGCATTTGTCCATACACTCGAAGCGGATCGACATGTTTGAGGTACCAATTCTCCTGTGATGAACATTGACAAGGGGCCGGGGCCCATGGCGAAGAGGAAGTTGAACATGCAGATGGACAGGATTAGGAGGTAGGAGACGATTTGGTTCTGCAAAAGTGGGCGTGGCTTGAAAGAGTTTTCAGTTGCTAGAATTTCGAATTGAGCGTTAAATTGAAACTCCGTGAATAGCTATGATTACAGCAATAACCATTGATACCTTGAAAATAGCATTCTAATAAGCCTAGTGAAACGGCTCTTTTTCAAACAGAATAGCGGATTTGAATTCTTCAAGAAGAAGTGGGCTAGACTAATCAGACCCCAAGGATTCCAAATATGTTGTACCAAGAACACATTCATATAGAGCACAAGGTGTCCTCGGAAAAATGGGCGGGGCAAGATCAATTTTGATGGTCAATTTTTAAGGTCAGGCTTATTTGAAAGCTCGTAAAAATGTACAAAAAACACTTAAAGCTTCGTAACCAAAATATTTGAAAAATACTGTGATAGAGAAACAGCTAATTTTCATAGTGAAGAACAAATTTGATGGTTACAAATTATGAAAGGAAGACTAATCTAACCCAAAGAATTCTAAAGGTGTAGTCAAATTTGTTCCAGCTCAACTGTGCGCCGAGATATGAGCAAAAACTCAAAGTTAATCTTCATGAGGGCTCTGAGGATTCGGTAGTGTTTGGTCTCTTCGAAAAAAAGGGGCGGAGCTTGCTCAGTTTTGTCGTTAGAGCTTTGTGTTTAGGCTCATTAGAGAGCTCTTGAGAAATCGCACACAATGCTTATTGTTTAGCAGAATCCAAATATGGAGCATCTGAAATCTTGTATCGCAAATTGAAGGCTGAACACCTAATAGTACGTTTCGAAAAATAACTTGGCTCTGGCTCAGTTTCAGCGCTGGATTTTCGAGTTCGTGCGCATTCAAACGTTCGTAAAAAGATACACAAAATGTTCCATTTTTAAGCAGTTTCAAACGTTGAAGCGTGTTGGAGCTTCGATGTTTGGAAAAGAGGGGTCTTCATAACATAGAGAAACAGTTTTCTTTTCAAAACAAAAGCCGAATTCGATTTACACAAAAAAAAGTATAGACTGAATTAATCAGACCTTGAGAATTCGAAATCTGTGATTAGATTTTCTTCAGCTCAACCGTGAGCCAAGATATGAGCAAAGTCGAGCGTGAGTTAATTGGAAAGATTCTACTGATCCGGATTGAATTGATTCAGCGTATTCAGTGTGAAAACTATGAAAGAAATGAGAAACAGCAGATACATGTGTCTTATACCTGTGTCTTTGAGTACGTGTACATCATGCTGATAATTGCTCCATTGACGAGTGTCAGCAGAGCAAACGTTGAAATGATCAGCGGTCGTCTCCCGAAATGATCAATAATCCACGTGGACACGGCGATTCCAGCCAGAGAGAAGACACAAATGAAGACGTTGGCGAACGCGGCATGATCCTGCTCCATGCCCACATCCATCAGAATCTCAAAAGCGAACGCGTTGATCACAGTGATCCCCGACATTGCCATGGCGAACATCACAATCATGCCGAGGAAAGTGCCTCGACGATTGAACGGCGAGCTCCAGACGGTGAAGATGGACTCTTGGGCTCGCGAGATTTGATGGGTGGTGATGAGAGCGTCGGCGACTTTCTCCGCCTCCTCGTCGGAAATCTCATGGTAGAATCTGACTGATTCGGTGACCTTGGACTTGAAAGAGTCGTGATGCTTGACCTCCTGGGACGCCAGATAGCTGGGACTCTCATGAACCACGGGAAGAACGCAGAGGACCACGAGGTTGATGGATAGTTGGAAGAGGTAGAGGGTCCACCAGAGATGCTCGGTTCCTAGGAGTTTCGGCATGGCGAGGATGGCGCCGACGATGATCGCGGATTGTAGGATGATTCCGTTGAAGAGGGAGGCGATGCCACGGCAGCGGGAGGGACTGGAAATGTGCTTATATGGATACTAAAGATTTTCGGTTTCAAACATTTGATATCAGTGGGATCCGTCTATTCGGATGATTGGCGTTATGTCTGATACGGTTCGACATCTCGGTTATAGATAACTCAACATAAAGCTCTGCCTCTTTTCACTAAAACCTTGAATCGAGAGTGTAAGGGGCGGAGTCTGAGAGGTTCAGATATAAACGAAATTTTAGTCATTCATAACACCATAGGCTTTTTATGCGGTTTTCTTTTATTTGATGATTTAAAATTGAAAAAAAATGATGTTTCAAACTTTTGATTCCAACTGAAGTTGCATGATCCGATCCATTCATACAATGATAAATCGAGATTCAGATAAGAAAACGTCTGGCCTAGAATCCGACAACTCGGCCATCTGTGATGGTGCGCCTCCGGTAAAAAATCAGGGTGAAACTTTTTTCGTGTGAAAAATGGGCGGAGCCTGGGAGTTTAGCTTAGATCATGATTACAGGTTTGAGGATTGGGATAAATATTCGATTGATTTTTTTATTGAAGGACACAAGATCACAGCCAAATGAAATTTAAAAAAAATTATAGCCCAGAAGAATTAGGATATCAGATGTGGAACGGCCCAAGACGTTAAACAAGACGTCAACTCTCCTTTGGGGCTCAATCCGTTCCAACACTGAAAAATTTTCAGTTTCAATATTTTGAGTTCAGTGGAAGACGACGATTGTAGTGATTTCGGAGCTCTTTGCTTGGAAAAGTCAAAATTTTTCTTTCGCTGGACGAAATTTATCTGGTCTAGGATCTCACAACTCGGCTAGTGCCAATTTTTATGTCAGACCCTCGAGGCTCCGCCCCTTTTACAGGAGACAGGTGGAGGATTTCAAGTGGATTTTCCACCCGTACATCGACCCGAACTAACTGGTGATCTGGCCTTGAATGGGTTGCTTTAGAGGTTTAGATATTGTTGACATTATAAGTGCGGCAGTTTATCCAAGTTTCTGTGTTTTTTGGAACCGGAAAATTGTAACTTTTTCAGTTTCAAACATTTGAATTTAGTTGAAGGTAATCTTGCAGAATTCATTAATGGACTTCGTCTGGTAAATCGATAAGAACCCACAAATATTCGGTCCCCATAAAGGGGCGAAGCTTCGTGTAAATGTATGGCAGAGTTGTTGGCCATTATGATAACGAAAATTCACATTTTGTTTTTATGACTTCAAGACGAAGAATGGAAACTTTTTTCATTTTCAAACATCTGAATTCAGTGGAAAGTAACCTAGCAGACATTTATTCGTCTCAAACCTGTTGGACGTTTCTAGAGATCACCATATAGTACTCCTTGTGGTGAAGGCCCCAAATTCTCAGTTTCAAAATCACGAGTTCCAAAAGAGGGACTTCCGTTGTAATCATTTCCGAGAAAAAAATATTTTTTATTTCCAAAAATTACCCAGGTTTTGGCCCCAGTTGGAATGTTTTAGTTTTCAGACTCAAATTTTGGGCATTCTTAGTATGTCAACCCGAGAAGAGGTTGGTTCTTGTGATGGCCGAGTTGACGGATTCTAGGCCAGGAATGAACTTCGTAGATCAATCGATTAATTCTCAGTTTTTGAGCCTCTTAATCTGCACTTTTTGAAACCGTTTTTTTTGGCTCCGCCCACTCCCATTTTTTCCCCAAAACTCACCTGGACTCTGTAACAAACATCGCGGCGATCCCCATCGAAATCGTGATTCCCATTCCCATCAGAAATCGAGCGAATGCGAAGAGATGGTGATTGATGATCTGAAAATATTCGATCAACTTTTTTGGTGGGGAAATTTCAGAAAAATTACCCAAAAACTAGTGATGGCAAGAATGGAGGAGATGATCTGGGTGACAATCGACACCATTATTCCTTTCTTTCGACCGAATCTGAAAAAAATGAGAAAAAAATTTTGAAAAATTTTGAAAAAAAATTTTCGGTTTCAAAAAGTTGATAAAATTTTGAAATGTTTTTGATTGTCAATAGCCACCTAGTTAACTCAAAACTATATAAAATTCATTCAGAAAGTGGAAACACTATGCAATTTTTTTTCGGACTTTTAAAATTTTGCCGCAATTGTAATTTTTCGTGAAGTTTGGCACAGTTTGGCGTATTAAACGTTGGCGGCCTGAAAATCCAGCATTTGGATTTCTAGGCCACCATCTTCAATTAGTCATAACTCGATTGATAATTGATATTTTTGAAATCTATAAAGTGTTCAGAGGTCCCCAAGTCATCGTCAACATACTTGAGTTTTGCTGGCCTAGAAACTCAACTGTTGAATTTATAGGCCACCAACTTGAAATCCCAATAACTTGTGTCTAAGTTGAGATTTTCAAGTTTTCTTTTCCAGATTTTTTTCTTGAATGTTTCTATTCTTCAGTTTTCCTCTAATGGCAACTTTGTCGCGCAATTTTTTGGTAGAAAAAAGGAAATCGTAAGATAAAAATCTCCAGATAATATTTGAAAAGTCTCTCAAAAAAGTTTACCATTTCATCTAGTCAATGTAAAACACTATATTTTTTCAATATACTCCGATTGCTCCCCCAGCTCGAAACCAACCTCTCGGCGACTGTTTTGATGAGAAATGCGCCGGTCATGGATCCCAGGAAAAAGATGGCCACGATGACGGACCACTGATTCTCCAGGGTGGAGAGACCATTGTCATCAGGGTTCTTGGAGTGTTTGGAGGTGTTGAGGAACTGAAAATCGGGTTTAACGTAGATTACTGTCATCGTGATTGTAGTGGGAAAGTGTGGTTGTGGTATACGGGAAGTTTGAAACGGGGAACGTTTTTTTATTAGATGAAGATTATGCAATCGCCATTTGAATAACTTTTTTCCTACTGGACCGTTTGCTTACAGATTAGGGGATCACCGATCATCACTCAAAGGTTCAGTACCGTACTTCAAAATTTTCAGATTTCTGAAGCCACTGTCCTAATTTGTTGGGAAGCATTGTTAGGACCACTATAGTGTACTTTTGAATATTAATAGTTTTCTGTGCCGACATTTGGAAAGTCGATGTTCTAGAACATGCTAGAGAAACCATAAAAACGTCGTTTCAGAATGATCCCGAATGTCGACACAAAGCCGGACAAAGCATTCCTTGCGGCGATTCAGGAGCATTAAGACAAAAGTTCAGAACATTTAGCACCGGGGGGCTGGCCGACTAGTTAAAATCTTATGCTTTTCTGTGAATGGGCGGGTTTTTAGAACGAAATCTGGGCTTTTAAAGGTGATATGTCTTTTGCCTGTGCAAATTTCTAGAAGTTGAGGTAACACCTCATGGCCTAGGATTCGCAGGTTGCCAAACTATCGACGAGAACAGAACAAAGCGGGAGGACATTTCTTGGCTCAAATCCATATTTTTGTAGTATCGTGCTCCTAATAGTAATCAAAACATTCGAGAAAAATACAGTATTTTTTTCGTTAATCGAGCCGGTATTCAAGGTTGTGAAAATAAGAGCTCAATAATTTTGAGAAATTTCTTCAGGTTTCAGATAGAGCATTTGAATCCGAAAGTTTTGTAACTTCAATTAATGAATGTCTCTTGAAAATTGAAATAGTACCAATGCACTTTCCTCTGTTTCAAAGACTCCTTTGAAACCGAAAGTTTTTGCATTTTTTAATCGATGTACACGCTGCTGTATAGTTTCCAATGTTCAAATGATTCCATTGCTGGCAAATCAATGTTTCAGTACTGCTTTATGAACCTCATTTTTGGAAACCTCAGATACCCACTAATATTGCAACGCGCCGCTTGATTTTGACTATTTCGGAATGAAAGTCGACTGAAATTGTACAGCAAAGAACCGTTAGGCGAACCGCGGATTTTAAATTTAGATAAAAGGAATTGCTCATATATAAATTGGAAAAATACACGATTCCGGTTTCAAATGGTACTGATGAAACAGAAAAATCCCCATTTTTTTATTGCGAGCATCGCTTGAAAATGTTCTCAAATTCTGCCACCTTCTCTCGGACTATCGGGAAAGTATGGGCCTTCGCGCAAAGGGGCGGAGCCTAATTTTTTCTGTCAAACTTTTCTGTCACACTTTTGTTTTTGATCATAACTCGGCTCCCCCTCGACCGATTTCCGTTTTCTTTGTTCAGTGAGAAAGCTCTACTATGGCCCACCGTGAAGATATGTTGAACAGTGTGATTCGCATATTTAGAGCCCAGTTATGCTCAATCTGCTAAAACGAACATTTTGTCAAAAAAATTTTGTACTGAAAAATTTTCAATTTTTTTGGTTTAATTGGTTGTAAAATTAGAGTTTTCAAGCTACAGACTTGAGACTTGGAATGTAGATCAAACAACTCTCTGGCTAGAGAAAGCAACAAATAAAAAAATTATAACTCGAAAAATAAAAATTACAGCCATAAAAGTTTGAGATGGATCAATTTTCGCCATTTTTTCACTTTCCCGCTTGGTGTGAAAGAACGGATAGAGGTTTCTGGCTGATTTTTGGTGAGAATACCAAATCGGACACGCGGAAGATGAAGAAAAGAACCGATTAGCAAAATTTTGAAAACTGATCGAGCTGTGCTCGAAAAACCAACCAAAAAAGGGGAGAGGGAGACCAAGAATTGGCTCTATCGATATTTTGTTTTTTGACCATAACTCGATCAGTTTAAGGAGTTGAGCGGAAATTTTGTTATGGAAAGGTGCAGAAGAAAAAATGCAATAAAACTATGTAACATTTGAAAAAATTTCAGTGAAAAAATTTTTCAGTTNGAAAGGTGCAGAAGAAAAAATGCAATAAAACTATGTAACATTTGAAAAAATTTCAGTGAAAAAATTTTTCAGTTCGGGGAAAAAACGATTTTTCAGGCCAAAAATTAAATGTTCCAAAATCGTCATTTTTTGATATTTTCACTCGATTCTTTTTGGTTCCATTAGATAATTTTGCGCTGATTTCAAATACTCAATCCACTTTTCGATAGCTCAATCGGGAGCTGAGTTATGAACCGTATAAAATTTACGAAATTAGAACTTCTGGGATTTGGCGGAAAATTAACTTTTTCTTTTGGTTCACACCGGAATCAAATCAGAATCTTCTCTTCTCTGGATTGGATACAAAAATCTGTCTCGAAAGGGGACTTTCAGAGAGATATTGAGCTTTCTTCAAATCCTTTCTCAAACCGAATTGGTCAATTCGCGTTGAATTGTCTTCCTTTTCCCAACGCTCCTCTTTCCCCTCCTTTCTTTTTTCTTTCCCCCTTCCCTCTGCGCTGGACATGATCAGTGTGGCGCAGAGGTAAGGTCGCGGGGTGGTGGGATGATGCTTCTTGGTTCGAACCCGACATCAGTAAAATATTTTTGTATATTTTTGAACTTTTTTTTTTCTTTTTGTCGATCTCCACTTGGGCCGTAGGCCCCGAATGTGATCTCAATTTGGGCCGAAGGCCCATCCAGTGAGGGGCCGTAGGCCCCAATTGCGATCTCAATTCGGGCCGAAGGCCCACCCAGAAAGGGGCCGTAGGCCCCGAATGTGAACTTAATTTGGGCCGAAGGCCCACCCAGTGAGGGGCCGTAGGCCCTGATTGAGATCTCGAATTGGGCCGAAGGCCCACCAAGTGAGGGGCCGTAGGCCCTGATTGAGATCTCGATTTGGGCCGAAGGCCCACCCAATGAGGGGCCGCAGGCCCCAATTGCGATCTCAATTCGGGCCGAAGACCCACCCAATGAGGGGCCGTAGGCCCCGAATGTGAACTTAATTTGGGCCGGAGGCCCACCCAGTGAGGGGCCGTAATCCTGATTGAGATCTCGATCGGGCCGAAGGCCCACCAAGTGAGGGGCCGTAGGCCCTGATTAAGATCTCGATTTGGGCCGAAGTCCCACCAAGTGAGGGGCCGTAGGCCCTGATTGAGATCTCGATTTGGGCCGAAGTCCCACCAAGTGAGGGGCCGTAGGCCCTGATTGAGATCTCGATCGGGCCGAAGGCCCACCAAGTGAGGGGCCGTAGGCCCTGATTGAGATCTCGAATTGGGCCGAAGGCCCACCAAGGAAGGGGCCGTAGGCCCCGAATGCGATCTGAATTTGGGCCGAAGGCCCACCAAGGAAGGGGCCGTAGGCCCCGAATGCGATCAGAATTTGGGCCGAAGGCCCACCAAGGAAGGGGCCGTAGGCCCTGATTAAGATCTCGATTTGGGCCGAAGGCCCACCCAGTGAGGGGCCGTAGGCCCTGATTAAGATCTGAATTTGGGCCGAAGGCCCACCAAGTGAGGGGCCGTAGGCCCTGATTGAGATCTCGAATTGGGCCGAAGGCCCACCCAGTGAGGGGCCGTAGGCCCTGATTGAGATCTCGATTTGGGCCGAAGGCCCACCAAGGAAGGGCCCGTAGGCCCCGAATGCGATCTGAATTTGGGCCGAAGGCCCACCAAGGAAGGGGCCGTAGGCCCTGATTAAGATCTCGATTTGGGCCGAAGGCCCACCCAGTGAGGGGCCGTAGGCCCTGATTAAGATCTGAATTTGGGCCGAAGGCCCACCAAGTGAGGGGCCGTAGGCCCTGATTGAGATCTCGAATTGGGCCGAAGGCCCACCCAGTGAGGGGCCGTAGGCCCTGATTGAGATCTCGATTTGGGCCGAAGGCCCACCAAGGAAGGGGCCGTAGGCCCCGAATGCGATCTGAATTTGGGCCGAAGGCCCACCAAGGAAGGGGCCGTAGGCCCTGATTAAGATCTCGATTTGGGCCGAAGGCCCACCCAGTGAGGGGTCGTAGGCCCCGATTGAGATCTCAATTTCAAACTTATCCTTGACACTTTGTTTCATTACTATTAAAACCGCCAGCTTGAGTTTAACATTCTGCGCAAGCTCAACACGAACTCCTCCGAGAACTGCTCGGCGCAGCCGAGCCTAGCGGAACCGGCCGGAGGCCGGAGACGCTAGTCTTATCCAAGGTAAAATCGACCCAGTAACTGGCAATGTGAGATTCGAGTTGTCAATTCGCCAAGTACATATTCTCCAACTCCTTAACTCTAGGGACAATTCTGCGAGGTCATGACTCGATTCACGTCTCAATTTTGACAATTTTTATTTCAGAATCTGAATCTGTTGAGTCAATTTCAGCTTGGCTCGGAATACAAAAAACTAGGGGACTCGAGAATAACTGTAAAAACGAAGAAAACAGTCGAGAAATTTAGAATTTTTTCACATTTCCACTCAAATCTTGTAAACCGTTTTCATTCGAATTCAATATGTCTTGCTTTCCTATAAATCGCTGTTGACAATTTACTTCAAAAAGAAAAAGCCGATTATTTTTAAGAAAACTTTGGGTTTCAGAAAGATTAGTTAAAACAGCATTTTTTCTAAAAATTTCAGTAATTCTCCGCATTATCAATCGATCAATGTGAGTTCTCCTGAAATCAGTCCCTAAAATGTTCAAGAAGGAAACATTCAGTTTCAAATAGACCATTTGGAACAGAAAGTGTTTCATAGATCCAGTGTTTGTTGTACGTTAACTGCTTACATCCAATACACAGTTCTCCTCGGTTTCAAGAAGTCCTCCTGAAACTGAGAATTGTTGGACATTTCAGTTTTCTGGTACTTTTCGATTTGTGCATTTCAAAATTTGTACGGTCGCCTCTATTTAAATTCCAAACTGAAAAAAACGTGAAGGGTACGGTAGGTTGTCAATGCAAGTCTAGAGCCGAATTCGGCATTATTTGACAACGTTTTTGGTGTAAAAAACATTGCTTGAATTGGTTTCTAAACAAATTTCAGAGTATTCTCTATCGTCTTACCACAATTTGGTGTCCCTAATGCGGATAAACTGTCCTTATGCGCCAGTTTTAGAATAGGACACACTTTTTTTCCACGATCAACAACAACTACCGAAACCATGAAAAATGTATGTTTCAATTGGTCTATTTGAAACCGAATGTTTCTCTTTTGAACACTAATTGCCTTATTACGGAAAGACTGAAAATTATCCAATCATAATTCTGAGAGATGAAATTTTCAAAAAGCCCTGTTTTAACAAATCTATTTGAAACCTAAATTTTTCCAAAGAATATCTTCTTTTTTTGGAATTGTGAGCAGATTGACATAGGGAAGCTAGACCTATTGAATTTGAATAAAGACGATTTGCAAGATTTGAGTGGAAATGAGAAAAATCAAAAATTTCTAGACTTTTTTTTCTTCGTTTTACAGTTTTTCTCGACTCATCCAGTTTCTTATAATCTGGGCCAAGCTGAAATTGACCATACAGATTCAGATTCTGAAATGAAAAATGCCGAAATGTGGACGTGAATCGAGTCATGAACTCGCAGAGTTGTCCCTGGGGTCAAGGAGGCAGGGAGAACTTGGGGAAGTGATAACCCGATTTTAGTTACCGGGTCGATTTCACCTTGGATAAGATTATGAAAAATGGAAACTTAACAAAAAAACACAATAGCAAAGAAAAATAGCGATTTGTCTGTTTCATCAGTACCATTTGAAACCGGAATCGTTTTTTCTCCAATACTATCGGACTCCATCTAGATTTGAATTCCGGCCTAATGGTTCTTTGCTGTGCTATTTCAATCGACTTTCAGTCCAAAGTAGTCGGAATCGGATGGAATTTAGCCTGAGCAATTGAAAAATGCAAAATTTTTCGGTTTCAAGAAGAGTGATTGAAACCGAGAAAAGTTCATTGGTACTCTCTTTTTGAAATTCAAAAAAAAACCTTCAGTTTCAAATGCTCCATCTGATGAAATATGTTTCAAACATTATTGCTGTCTATGGAGTGTTTCTCCTACTATAAATAGTATACCATTCTCATCATCTGCGTCCAGCCCCAGCTCAATACATAACAATTACTTATTCTGAGATAGGTACTGAGATTTCGAATCCCCCGTTTTGCTTCACATTGGTAAACCGGTGCGGGTTACATGAGAATTCTTTCTAAACTGGCACATGTCAAACGAAATCTGGGCTTTCAAACGTGCATTCAGCGGGTAATTCAAGAAATCGGACTGTTACCTCCGAAAAATTCTGCATTGTTGAAAAATGAAAGTTGCCAAAATGTAGACGTGTATCTAGTCAAGATCTCGCAAATATGTCCTTGAGGTGTGGGAGGTAGGGAAAACTTGAGGTAATGATAACGCGAAACTAACATTGCTAGTTAACGGGTCGATTTTACCTAGGATAAGATTATGAAAAAATTTTACAACATCGCTGACGATCCAATGAAAAAAGGTGATTTGTCTGTTTCATCAGTACCATTTGAAACCGGAATCGTGTATTTTTTAATCAATTCGATAGAGATTAAAACTACTCTTTTTATCTAGATTTGAATTCTGCAGTTTGCCTCACGGTCCTTTGATGTACGATTTCGACTTTCAATCCAAAATAGTCAAAAATCGTGCGGCGAATTGCAATATTGGTAGGTGTCTCCCCATATGAGGTTCATGAAGCAGTGTCGCAAAAGTGATTGCCAGTGATGGGATTTTTCAAGATTTGGCCTGACCAATTGAAAAATGCAAAGTTTTTTGGTTTCAAAGGGAGTCTTTGAAACCGAGAAAAGTGCACTGTTCCGAAATTTAAAAATCATTCGCTAATTGAAATTACAAAAGTTTCTGTTTCAGTTTCTCTATTTGAAATTTGGAGACATTTCTCAAAACGATTGATTTTGCTGATATCGGAATTTTCAAGCTTAAATACTCAAAAAAAACACATAACAATTGTAAATTGACCTATGCATTCTAGTCTAGTCTGAGCAACGTTTATCTATTTCCGGGAAGATTAATACAATGAAAAAAACGTCTATTTCAAGGGGCCTATTTGAAATCGTAATTTGAAAATTCGGAATTCGAAGGCGTAGATTGTCAACTACAAAAATGAAGATCCAGAGTTGTTAAAAACGTCCACAAACAAGACAAATCAGAAACGCGTTCAACCTGCTACTGTATTATCAGGTGTGAAAAAGCTATAGAAAAAAAGAATCTTTGAAACAGTTTTCAGTTTCAGCCTGGTCTCAACAATTTTCACTTTTCAATCTGCTCACTTCTAGTTGCTTACCTTGATGAATGCTCCCTGAGCCGGATTCGTGATCAATAACTGGAATCCAAAACTGAACGAGCTTCCGAATCCAACTAGTACAGCCATGAAGGTGGTTCTCAACGGGGGCCATTTTCCAGTCTTCGATATCCCCGAGTTCGTTAGAGGTGATGACATCATCTATCTGAAAACGGAATATTTGGAAATAAATTTTTTTTTCGAAATTTTCTGTTCAGATTGGAATAAATTAGAATGAGGGGTAGTCTGGGGGTCTGTGTTTCCCTGTGCGAGTTGACAGAGACTATGAATTATTCATAGGACCTACCCGAGGTCCATTAGTGACAATAGAGAAAGAGAGAGAGAGAGAGAGAGAGAGAGAGAGAGGGAAAGACGCAGAGAAAAAGAGAGACGAGGAGGAGGAAAAATTTGGAAACTGAGAAGACTATGAGTTGGAAGAGAGTCATCAGGATGGGTTGAAATTGTAGGAATCGGAATGAAGCGGACCCAAGGTACAATTCAATTATAGTGAAATTGAGACAGAGAAAATTGAAATTTCTCTATTTCAAATCCACCTTTTCCAGTCCAAAACAGGACGCAAAAAAAACTGGTCCCCAGTTCGATTAAGCCACGCCCACTTCTGAGTCCCAAGGTTTTCACGAAAAACAACGAAACTTCGCGTATGACTCTCTAAGCTCCGCCCCTTTTTTGTAACCATGGCACGCTTACTTTGAAACTGGCTAAAAATCATAGTTTTAACACAATTTTTCCTATTTCAAAAATTCGATTAGTTGGGACAAAATTTTTGGTTTTGATGATCTTCAGTGAGTTCAAACTTTCCATTTTCGACATGCGATTTATTTTTCAATGTTTGATTTTCGCTCCAGAAAAAACAGTGTCAATGACATTTAATCTCGACTGTTGTTAATCATTATATACTTGAAACTGGACTTTTTTTCCCTCAAAATTCATATTTTCCTTGACTCGCGGCCTAGAAGTCGTAAGTGACAGGACTTTTATAGAATGAGTAATTCGACGAAAAATTGTATCAAGAAACATAAAAACCGTTTCGGAGAATTGATAAAACAGTTCATTGATAGATCAGACATTGATCTTCCACTGAAAACGGTTTACGAGATTTACTGACAAATGTTCTCTTTTGACGCTCTAATTGTAAGCTGCGCCCCTTTTTGCAACCAAGGCACACCTAACTTTGAACTTTGGGACATCTATTTTGAAATTGGCAGTTTTTTTTCTATTTAAAAAATTTGATTACTAAAGACCGCATTTTCGAGTTTTGATAGAAATCGAATTCCTGAGGAAGCATTTTCAATGTGTGCTTTTCTAAAAAAAAAAAAAAAATCTGATTTTTGCTCCAAAAAACCGCGAAGATATGAAACCAAGGATACGAGGTTAATGAAAACCATTTTCAACAGTTGGTAATCATTATTTACTTGAAACTGGACTTTTTCTTGCCTCAAAGTTCATTTTTTCCTAGCAGAGTTGAGAGGAAGAGATTTACGGAAATTTACAGAAGAAGGCTTATTTTCGGAATGAAAACTGCTACAGGAAAGGTGTCAACAGGTAAAATGTGAGTCTCAATGAGATCTATCGATTGGTACAAAAATGTTTTCAAAATCGTATCGGGGACCTGACAAGGGAACATTTTAAGTCTTGAAGCTAACTGGGTTAAGTGGACCAAAGGGGGTCATAGAAGGATATTTGGGCTATTCAAATCAGTTTTCAAAACCTGCTTACGAGACCTCTGAGTAGCTGAAAATTAGGTCTGAAAATTTCCTATTTTTAACACTGTTTTTGCACTGTTTGACGTGAATTCACCTTCACGTTCATCTCCCGTTTATATTCGCCCCCGACCTCCGTTGAAAAATGTGTTCGAATGGCGCAGTGGTTGTGGGCGGGGGTGGTAGTCTGATGGGGGTATGCTCGACTCCCTTATAGTCTTTTTTCTTTTGGTTTTTTAACGTATCATTCGCTTTCTTTTTTTTTCAGTTTTCGTCTCATTTTCATGAAAAAATTAATCAGCACACTTGGTTGAAAATCTGGCAGGGTTCTGATACTTCCCATCCAAAAGATGATGATAGGATAGATCGATCGATTGACAGATAGAAGTAGAATCAGTGGGATAATATACTTCTGACAGGACAATCCTTTCAATAGATACATGATCGCCGGGCAAGATTGAAGAGGCGTCTTGAAAGTATTAGAACCCTACCAGATTTTCAACCAAGGGAGTCTTCAAGTGTGCTGATCAATGATTTTTTTCATGAAAATGAGACGAAACCTGAAAAAAATGAAAGCGAATGATACGTTAAAAAACCAAAAGAAAAAACACTATAAGGGAGTCGAGCATACCCCCTTCAGACTACCACCCCCGCCCACAACCACTGCGCCATTCGAACACATTTTTCAACGGAGGTCGGGGGCGAATATAAACGGGAGATGAACGTGAAGGTGAATTCACGTCAAACAGTGCAAAAACAGTGTTAAAAATAGGAAATTTTCAGACCTAATTTTCAGCTACTCAGAGGTCTCGTAAGCAGGTTTTGAAAACTGATTTGAATAGCCCAAATATCCTTCTATGACCCCCTTTGGTCCACTTAACCCAGTTAGCTTCAAGACTTAAAATGTTCCCTTGTGAGATGTAGTATTTCTTCTGTCGTCAGTCTCCCGTGAGCTAGACGGATGAAAGAAACGCCATATATCAACTCCCCATCAATACTTTCAGCTGATTCTAATTTCAATCGATAGATCTCATTGAAATCTACATTTTATCTCTTGACACCTTTTCTGTAGCATTTCTCATTCCAAAGATAAACCGTCTTCCGTAAAGTTCCATCAATCTCTTCCGCTCAACACTGGTGTAAGTCATTTTAGGAATTCAGATCAGATACCAAACACGCCCTTTTGTCTGGTTTCTTTTGGACGAGAAATGAGCGAGGAATCCGGGAAAAAAAAAGGAAATTCTATCGAACCGGCAGAACAATGGTCACTACATTCTGAAACTGAAAATTTGAAAAACGAATTATGACCATTGGAAAAGTTTTTGTCAAACTGAAAGATTTAAAGACGTATCTACAAAAGTTCCGTTGACCGATTGACAATCAGAAAACAGAGTCAGTTTTCAAAAGGCGATTGCAACTTGGAAATTTAAGGAAAAAAATCAAGATAATAAAATCTTTCCCACTCAACACTGTTTCCTAGTCTTGATAATAGGAAACCCTAGAAGTCGTAAAAATGTTGTTAAGATTGATTTCGGTCTCCATTTCGCAATCCACCGCATTCTTTAGGTTTTTCGACTTGGACCAAGTGAAAAGTCAAACTAAACAATGTTTCCACTCTTTAATTTTCAATTTTCATGGTTAAAGAAACAAAAAACACGTTTCGGAGAATTGGTAAAACAGTTGATTGATAGATCAGACATTGCTAATTCTTCAATTTGCTTCAAATTTCTTGCTTTGGAAAAAAAATGTGAAAAATGTACTATTATTTTCCAAGAAAGAGAGCACTTATTATCATTTGTTTAAGACGATTATAATTGAAAAAACTAAAGTTCATGGAAGATAGAGGAAAACTACACATACTGAAACTGAGAAAATGAAGAGTAGAATTTTTTTAAAGTTTCAAAAGTTCCATATTTTCGGAAAAATTCATTTTGAATAATTAGTTAGCGAAATTGTATTGATTCGTAACCAAAATTTAACCAGAAAAATTATACGACTCTTTAAGATTGTTCAACCAATTACTGAAAAAAGTAGTGTTTCAAAAAGTCTAGAAATTTTCTAGTTTTCTATAAATGTTCGATTCTCGAGGGCATCTGAATCCATGACTTGAAACAGAGAAAAAAAAGGAGAAAACGTGCTAATAGTGGGGCCTAAGTGCACCAGAAAAAAAATGCGACACATATCATCCACAAAACATTGGACGAGAAACAAAATGCATGTAGGAGAAATAGAAATCGAGAGAGAGAGAGAAGAATTTCTTCTTCTCGTTTCTCTCTCTCTCCCAATATCCAATGAGCCTTTTTCTCTGCGTCTCTCTCTCTCTCCCTCTCTGAAAAATCGGAAGCGAATTCTCTTTTTGTTGATGGTGTGAAATTCAACACTTTCAACTCCGTTTTCAGATGGTTTTAGAGGGTTTGGGGGTCGATTTCAGATTGGTAGATGGATTTCAGGAAGGACCTCTCGATTTTCAAAGGAATCATAGATTCTAGAGCCCAGAGCGCTCGATCCAATGGAAGATGAGAATGAATGGTGGGGTGGCCTAGGTTGTACCATATGAATATGACATATCGAACAAAATCACTAATAATTATCCGATAATAGTGAAATGAAACAGTTTAAAAAATTTAAATAAAGATTCTCAAACTTTTTCAGGTCTTCATTATCCGGTTTTCATTCTATGAATCTAAGGACTCGATTTTTCAGCATGTGTCAAACCATTCTGAAACATCAGCTTTCAGTTCTTTTATTTTTATCTTTGGCAGAATACTTCTAACTGAAAACAAAAGTCCAAAAACGTTTTCAAATTCGAGAACTTTTTGAAACAGATAATAAGATGTTACTTTAGCTGAACTGTTTCTCATAATCTGGCTCCAGGAAAAACCGCTCTCATTGATTCGGAATAGAAAGTAAAAATCGACAAAATAATTATCTGTTTCGAGTTATGGTCTTGTAAGACTGTCCCTATGGCTAACAATACGTGAAAGTCGAACAAATTAAACTTTTGTGGCTCCAAAACGCTTTTCTTTGGACTGAGGAATATCGGAGTGTCGTTGCACGAAGGCTCAAGAATTGGCGAAAGGATAATACAAACGTTAGACCTCATATTTCGGATTATGAACTTATTCCGTCTGGTCTCATTCTGAATCGGCAAAAGATCACTTAATCAGATGATGAGAAAAAGTTCATCTGTAAGAGCGAACAATCCACCTTCTATTATCTGTTTCAAAACGTGTTCAAATTTGCGACATGTTTGTAACACGAAATAGAAGATGCTGAATACCAAAAAAAGATGTTTCAGAATGGTATGAAAAGTTTAAGGATAGTTGCGCAGTGTTAATCGGGCAATATTGAAATCTTTGAAATGTGACTTCCAATCACCCTGATTTCTCTGAAATCTTGTGAATGTTTAGAGCAACTCTGGATCTTCCTTTTTGTAGTTTTTAAAATTTTCGGGAAATCGCAGCCAAGCAGGTTATGGCGCGTTTAAGAATACAAATTCAAAGGAGGAGGGTCACGTCACTAATCACTACCTGGCTCCAAAATTCCAGGAGTGTCACCAAACAAAAAGTTGAGATTTGAATAGTGCTGCTTCAAACCCTCAAAACTGACCACTCTCTACTGAAAATTGGAATTTTGTATTGCTAAACATCAAAAATTTACAGTATCGAGCATGTTTCAAACTGAACAGCATTGTGGAAGGCTTAATTTTTTTTGATGAACTCAAAGGGTTTGAGATAGTGAAGCATTCAAAAAATGCCGTTGTTCGTTTTTCCTTTCTCCACTACTGTTGGACGTGAAGGATATTAAGGTTGAACATATTATCAATTTGGTTAGTACATCAGTAACGGTTATCGAATTGGAAAGTTTAGCTACTCAAGTATGGTGGAGTTGAAACTGGAAAAAATTCAGAGTTCATAGAGAAAGTGAGGATTAGTGTATTGCGAAATATCAAATATTTACAGTATCAAGCATTTTTCAAAGCGAACAGCAGTGTGGAAGGTTTGATGATGCCTGTTTTACCACTATCGCAGAATCACGAGAAAAAAGCCATAGGCTTCGAGCATATTTCGTGAATGAACACAAAATTTTTTTTTCCAAAGAAATTGTCCATTTTCGGTTGCCGTTACTACTCTACCGTTGAAAGTTTTTGTACGAAAATGATCCATTGAATTTGAAAATAGCTCTACTAGAATATGGCAGAGTTGAAACAGAAAATATGGAGGTTTCATAGAGAAAAAGTTGGCTTTTGGTTTCAAGGCTTACGAGAGAATAAAATATCAGCCCAGTACGAAGGCGAAACAAATACGTATTAGAATAGTGAGATTTTACTTGAATTCAAAACAGTGAATGTTTTTTGGCATCTAACCATATGGATACGGGAAAACATTCTGCGGGGTCTCAAAGTAAAACCTGTGTAAAATAACCACATGGGATGATTTTGGGATGATTTTTTTAACTGAAACGAATTTCCGAGGTATTTGACGATTCCATCAAAAACATACTTAGGTTATTAGCAATGAATTGAAACTGTGTTTTGTTCCGAAGAAAATGAAAAGTGTAAATTTCCCAAGACAATTCTCCTCGGTTGGAAAATGAAGTTTAACAATAGTGCTCTCCGTTTCACATATATCTTTTCTTCTGATGTATACGTTCTGAAGCAGTACTTTCGTCAAACCATTGAAACCCTAGGTCTCCAACTGCCCATCGGTGTGCTCCTATAGAAAATTCAAGAGATCCAAAGCTTTTGGACCGAAGGTCTTCTGATCGAACTCTATGGGGATCTAGATGGAATTACAGTTTTTCAAGTTTTACCAGTATAAAAAGCGGTGTGAAATTTCTAAACTTGTATGCAATCTCTAATACGCAATTCCAGGTTATTACAGTTTCAATCAATTCGTAAGACTTTGAAGAATTCAATTAAATACTGCATTTCTCATAGGAACAAAACATTCAGTTTCAATCGAGTGTGAAACTGACAAAATTGTGACAGATTTGATAATCCTGCCAGGGTACACAACTACAAGACAGCAGCTGGAAACATGCAGCAATTGTTTCTGGAAAGAACTAGAAACCTCCTAAATGGAGGACACTGAAAAAGTTTAGGTTTTTGAACAAGGGAAAATTTCCATTTTCGGTTTCACTCTCCTCATTTGTTTTCAGCTGGTTGCTCTCATTTTGTTAATCTGCAGAATTCACGAGTTTCATAGTTGACACCAAATGAACCGAAAATGAGTCAGAGATCTCTATCCGTTCCTTCACACAAAGCGGGAAACAGAAAAGTTGGCAAAAATAGTTATGCTTACATCGGCTGAAATTTTTATTTTTTGAGAAAACTATAGAGGTCCGATTTTCATGGAATTCCATTTCACTTCAAAACGTCATTCTCTGTGGACAGTAAGAACTTAAAATGTTAGTGCAGTATTAATTACTTCAATTATAAAAGGGCTTTAAAAATGAACTGAAGCAGTTTTTTTCTAAAGAAAAACGAGTAGTTTTACATCTCCATTTTCGAAAGTCTTCTTCTCATTTTAAGTGAAAAAATTTGACTCAGAATAAGCTCCGTTTCACATTTATCTTTTGTTCGCAGGTACACTTTTTGAAGCCGTTGAGACCTGGTAAATCTTCAAGAAATCAAAGTCTCCGGCGACTCCCCATGATCCAATTCGGCAGTCCTAGGGAGAGCTAAGATTCAAAAGGTTACCGCGGGCACGAGATTCATAGAGTCGAACTTTTGGATCAGTGGAATGAGCTTAGTCGTAATAATAGTCTTTCAAGTTCTGCCCCTTTGATAGGTTCGTGAAGCTGTAGAAAATTTGAAAATTTGTAGAATCCGTAATCGGTAAATCTGGGTGGCACTTTGTTCTGGTTAGAGATGGAAAAAGCCAAGCTAATATTCAGCAACTGTGTAATTCATTTGAAAAAAAACTAAATCTTCAGTTGCAAGCAAGTGGGAAAATGACAAATATTGTGGCCGATTTGATGATCTGGAACCTAAAATGGCTAAAAGTTCGGTATTTTCATTCTCATTTATGTACATACACAGAACTACAAGACAGAAGCCAACAACGTGGATTAAATCAAATATAAGAAAGTGCAAAAAGGTGGAAAGCCGATATCGATTTTCGGTTGTGCGCTTCTCATTCTTTGAACCGACGTTTTTTTAATTCCGTTAGTGTATTCAAAGCGGAAGATCTATGAACTGCCCACCAGACTTAAAGTTAGGTCTACTCGAATATGATAGTGTTGAAACTGAACTTATGGAGAGTTCATGCAGAGTTTCAAAATGTGGAGCTCTGATGAAGATGAGAAATACTACCACAATATCGTGAAAATGTTTTTTTAGAGCTGTAAACAGTTATCTTTCCAAGGGAATTGGCAGAGCATTATATGAGGTCTCGAAAGCAACTTTGGAAGAGAAGAAACAGAAAAATTTTGCTGCAGAACCAGTAAAGGAATCATGCACCTTGAGCTCCTACTGATGACCGGAACAATGTTTGGACCAGATGTAACGAAAGACGATTGTACGGATTTATTCCGGTTTTTCTCTGTATCCAATCTTTGAGGTCTCAAGAAGTCTTAAAGTTATGATTCCCGCTAGCGTTGCTAATGTTATCCTCGGAGAACGGTGCGATTTTTGAGTTTCGAAGCGTTTTTCCCGAATTATCATCGATCCAAAAAACCTGGAATTGTCCTATCAACATTTTCGAAAATCTATCGATTTATGAAAACGTGTCGAAGCAGATTTTTTTCGGAGATACTTGAGAATGAAGTGGGAATCACACCTCCATTTTCGAGACTCATATCTTCTTTTTGAGAATGAAATTTGATTCAGGACGTGCCCCGTAACACTCATACTTTTTCGTAATTTGTAATTTGAAAATCTTGAAGCAGTTAACTTTACTAAACTCAAAATTTCCAACCATTGGAACTAGCCACCGGCACTAGGAATATGAGCCGAAGATTATTGAGCCAGTGATTCATCATCAGCATACTGGGTTGAAGCGGTTAGACTCTGAGAGTTCTAAGGGAGTTGGGAGTAAAAAAAAGAGAAAAAATAGGATCGATCATGAAAAAGGGAGGGGAAGAAGAATATCAACATAGTACAGTGACTCATGTTTTTGCTCGATTTATGAACACATGAACCAGTTTTATTTTTGATAATCTCCAATTTTCAACTGTAGCAAACCTACTGACTAGTGTGTGTGTTCTCGAGAAAAGATTTCTCGGGAAATGTCAGTCTTGAGAAATTCCTCGAGAAGTTCTAGAGACCGTCTCGAGAGTACACACTGCAACTGACCAACACGTTGTGGTATCAGGGTTTTTCCAAACGTGTTTTTCGGTTTCACTATTTGTTCATCCGTATTCATATTTATTGTTTCCATTGAATGTAGGGATGTTGTTGGCCGCACAAGATAAATTCCAGGGCCAATCTTTTTTCACGCGATTTGCATTGGAGTCGCCAAAAAAAAACTTCCAGTGTCAGAAACAAGCTTGAAACGTTGTTGCTGGTACTCGAAACAGGGATTTCTTTCAGAGGAATCACCAAAGCATTCAACGGGCTCCCGACACGATCCATGTACTACTCGGAAGCCTATTCACTAGAGACAAAAGCTGATTTGTTACGAGCCACAAAGGAAAACATGAACCTGGAGATCTTATTGTTCGAAAACCATCAAGACCTTCAAACATTGATGGATTTATGAAAACGCTTTGAAGCAGTTTGGTTTGTTAGGGAAATGAGATGAGATGAGGAGTGTCATAGCTCTTTTTGGAGTGTGAAATCTGATGCACAATGCTCCGTTTCACTCGTATTTCTTGTTCACAAAAATCACGTTTCTTTAGTAAAATAATTTTGATTCACTGAAACTAAAACTATCGCGCTGACAACCAGTGTATCGTGTCGACACAGTTTCGACGAATTTTTCGAGAAATTCGTCGAGAAATTCGTCGAAAAATTCGTCGAAAAATTCGTCGAGAAATTCGTCGAAAAATTCGTCGAAAAATGCCGACGAATTTGTCGACGAATTTTCGACGATTTCTCGAAATTTCTCGGCATTTCTCGAAAAATGACGAAAATGTAAGACTTTCTAAGATGAAAACTATAGCAACGACACTCCGAAATTCCGCATTGTGCTTTGTTTACCACATTTTTCGGCATTTCTCGAGAAACTCATTCGTTGGCGAATTCGTCGACAAATTCGTCGACGAATTTTTTTCGACGAATTTTTTTCGGCGAATTTTTTTCGACGAATTTTTTCGACGAATTTTCGTCGAATTTTCTTCGACAATTTTTCGAAAAAGGCATTTTTCGAGAAATTTTTTTTCGACAAGACACTCTGCTGACAACGTTGTTTGGAGCCAACATCAACGCTGTTATGCTTTCATGATCCGATTTAAGACCCTGATCTCAAATTTGAACTTATCGTGGAGGCAAATATGAATCTCTGATACAAATGTAATTGAGAAGAATGCAGTTTCATGAGACAGTCTTTATTTTTGATTTGATGAACTTCAATCTGTTTCATTCTGTTAGTAAACATTAAAATGTCTATACTCAGAAAGGAAAGAGTTGAAGCTTGAATTACCAAACCTCTATTAGAGTCTTTTGGCACTCTATGGTTCGGAAGTGGTCTGGTGTGGCACTATATTAGAGGCTGGCACTCAATTAGGGACGGCTATCTAGTAGCGTTTTTACGGTATATCGAGTTTGTCGGGAGCAGATCCTCGATTTCTAAATGGCAAAACAAACAATTCGAGATTACGAAACAGATCTTTCCTTTTGAGTGAAATTTAACTCGAATTATGAAGCAGTGATTTGTTTTCCGGAAAATAAAAGCAAAAAATTCGAAATGAAACCTAAATCATTTGGAAGTTCAATAACCAGGAATCCATTATCAAAAGTTGCGTGGAATCTAGTATTAGACGAATAGTATGTTTCAATGATACATAGCTGAAATTGCTATGATTGCGAAACAAGGGAAAACTGTT
Source organism: Caenorhabditis sp. 40 LS-2015 (assembly GCA_900536305.3). Classification (NCBI taxonomy): domain Eukaryota; kingdom Metazoa; phylum Nematoda; class Chromadorea; order Rhabditida; family Rhabditidae; genus Caenorhabditis; species Caenorhabditis tribulationis. Next base: position 39,547 of record LR543314.1, read on the forward strand.
TTGAACTCCAACGACATGGATCAAAATGAAAACCTTCAAAGAAGATAGATTTGTAAATACGTGATGAAGCAGTTTTTTTTTTGTAGAACACAAATGAGATGAGAAGTGAACCACATCTCTGTTTTTGAGCGTGAAATTGGGTTCCCAGTTTCACCCATATTTCTTATTTTATGAATAACGCCAAACTTTAATTGGTTCATTCGTCTTAAACTCAAGTATTTTGTTCGGTTCGGATCGGCGGCCTAAGACACGAAAGATCCTGTTCCTCCCTACTGTCAGTCTTCAGAGTTTCGGATTTGAAGTCCATCAGTGAAACCTGGATCATTCAGATGCCCAAGAACCAGGATTCCATTATCAAAATTTGCCGTGGAATGCTGTTCCAGACGGAAGAAAAAATTGAATTGAATCGAATTGAAAAATCTGCAATGCGAAAATCAGCTCTATGAAACAGTTTTTTCGTTTTTATTTGTCTTGGACTTTTACTGATGTTACTCGTTAATAAAGACGTTTTGATTAGTAGTTTGTTCTGTTTCAAGAACTTTGGAAAGCCGAAATCATAGAGAACAGCCATTCTTTGAAAAGTAGCTGGCTCCCAGTTGAAAAACTATATTTCGCAAGATTCACTTAAACAAAATCATCGGCTAAAAAAACTTGAAGCAGAAAACAGAATCTTGAAACAGTTTCTTTCGACTTGAAACGGAACTTTGTGATGGAAAGTTCAATACAAAAAAAAATAGTTGGGTTTGTTAGGGAAATGAGATGAGATGAAAAGTGTAACATCTCTTTTTTGAGTGTGAAATCTGATGCATAATGCTCCGTTTCACTCGGATTTCTTGTACACAAAAATCACGTTTCTATAACCTCAATTTCATTTTGATCCGCTGAAACTAAAACTATCGTGCTGACAATGTTGTTGAGAGTCAACATCGACCGCTGTCATGCTTTCATGGTCCGATTCAAGACCGTGATTTCAAATTTAAGCTTGTAACAGAGGCGACCATCGAATCAATGATTAAAATGTAATTGAAGAATGCACTTTCGTGGAACAGTTTTTTATTTTTGATTTGTTGAAACTTACAATGAGAATATTGAGTTCATACTTAACAAATTATTTATTAACTTATCTAATGAGAGCTAAATTTTTCCAAGGAAACGATCAAAGCAGCCCCCCGTGTACTCGAAATGAATCCTGGATCATTTGAAAGTCTAGGAGAAAACTATTTTGAACTGAATCGAAATCCCACGACCTGGATCAAGACAAGCACCATCAAAGGAGATAGAATCGAAAATATTTTTAAAAACGAGATGAAGCAGGTTTTTTTTGTAGAACACAAATCAGATGAAAAGTGCCACATCTCTGTTTTTGAGCGTGAAATTGGGTTCCCAGTTTCACTCATATTTCTTATTTTATGAAAATCAGCAGACTTTAATTGATCCATTCGCCTTAAATTCAAGTATTTTGTTCCGTTCGGATCGGCGGCCTAAGACACGAAAGATCCTGTTCCTCCCGACTGTCAGTCTTCCGAGTTTCGGATTTTAAGTCCATCAGCAGTTACGAATTTTCAGGCTCGCGAAACGCCAGTTGTGAGAGCCGGAACTGATTATTAGATGACTAGGGAACACATTGTTAAATCGTCCAGAAAAAAAAGAGAAAGATTGAATCGAATTGAAAAATCTGCAAAGCGAAAATCAGCTCTATGAAACAGTTTCTTTTTTTCGATTGGTCTTGATCTTTTACTGATGTTACTCATGATCCGAGACGTTTCAGGGACTTTTGCAAAACCCGAATCATAAGAAACATCGATTTTGAAAAGGAGCTGGCTCGCAGTTGAGCAATTATATTTCACAGGATTTCCATTAACAAGCATCGGCAAAAAAAACTTGAAGCACAAAACAGATTCTTGGAACAGTTTTTATTTTCGATTTGGCTGTAACTTTGTGATGGAGAATTCAATGAAGAGAGGGATGATTGGATTTTGTGTAACATTGGGAGAATCCAATGAAAATTGGATTTTCGATTGATGAAAAAAAAACCGTTGAAAACCATTAATCAATCTGTTGATGGGACAGGACAGTGACAGTGTCTACCGGGAGGAAACGAGAAAAGAGAGGAACTGTCAATAAATCTTCCTCTCGATTCCACTTTTATGAGGTCGCTGACAAGAGGAGGATGTGAAGGGGAACTTTGGTGGAATATGGACATGAATAGGCAATCAATATTGAGATAGTGTGAACTTCAGAAAACGTCCAAGAAAAGTACCGAGAGTTCGAGAAGAATTCAAGAATCCAGGAATCTAGAAGCCATGAAAAAGTGGGCGGCGCCTATTGGATATTTGGTACTTCTCCTTCTTATCTCATCGACTTTTGATATGTAAGTGAAACGGAGCATAGTTGTAGAATATACCTAGTAAACAATATGGTCTGGAGATGAGCACGAGTGATAATTTACGATGTCTAGTGTCTGGGTAAGTGAAAGCGGGGGTAGATCAAAAGTGCGAGATTTGGAGGGGGAGGTAATATGATACTTTTATGGATGACCTTAGCTTTGGCCAAGATTGGAGTTGCCAAAACATCGTTAATTTTGAAGAGGTTTATGACGAGCTGAGTCTGGGGAATTCAAGAATCTAAGGATCCAACAATCTTCAGAATCTCATAACCTCATCTCCCAAATAACCTACTAACTTTTCCAGCGGAACGAACAACATAAAGGTGTAAACATTACGACATACAAAAGAAACAACAAAATGGATTTGCAGTCGGTTGGCACACTTAAAGGCGCACGGCGTTACAGAAAAATATTTCTCACCAGGAAGAAAAAAAATACAAAATCAATTCGCGGCGAGACATCTTTTTCTGTAACGCCATGCGCCTTTAAAAGTGTGACAACAGACAGCGAATTTATTAGTTTTTCATCAACAGTTTCTCAACTAAGTTCTTCAGATTTTTCGCCTGTTCACAGAGCTGCTACCATGACAGTAATCTCTGGAATCGACCCAAAAAAGCACACAAAATATCAAGAAAATTGGCTGAAAAAGTACTATTGCCGTTACAAAAAGTTCACTTTCCTTTTGACATCACTCTATTCTTGTTTTGAAAATGAAACAAATCTTCACACAAAGCTGAGAAATTGAACAGTCCAGTGAGGGTCAAGAAAGTGACTATCATCACTCAATCAAAAAAAAATTTGAAACAAAGCTACTCAGAGAAACTGGATAAATTTCGGGCAAAAAAGTCTGCAAACTACTTTCAGCCACAAATGTGAAGAAAATTGGCTGAAAATTCCCGTTTCAAAAAGTTCACTTTCCTTTTTACATCTATACATTTTATTGCTCCGATCTTTTCTCACCTGTTCAGTACTTTTTTGCCATCTTTACTTCCAGCCATTCTTTCTTATCCATCCGTCACCAAAACGTATTGATCATTCAGTCTTCTGCACTCTGAAAATCTCTGAAAATCGAAAAAGAACCTCGAATAAGTCATTTGGACTTGAGTAACTTGTTTCGAAAGTAAAATTTTAGCTAAAAAATTAATTTTCTGTCAGTTCCATGAAAACGAGAAAAGTTTTTTTATGGACTGTTGTATAGGTTGCAAAAATTTCATGTAATTTTGAGTAGGCTGGAAGTATGAAGACCGAAGCATCCTAAGGTCCTCATGAGTTAAATAGTAACGTTCTCCAACAAATTTTCATTTCGTGAGGAAACTGAAACTTAGCAGCTTTTCTCAGTTCCATTGAATCATGATAACCACAATCTCCGCCTTTTTCACAATTCATTTAGGTGTGCCATATTTTGGTTAGCAATTCAATTCGGAACAATATTACTCTCTCTAGAACATGTTGACCACCTTAAAAACTCTTGGATCGTTTCCGGGTACTTCCTCAAAATTTCAGTTTCATTTTGGCCTTTTGGGCGACCAAGAAACCCTAACCTTTGATCGGACTGTTATGTGAACGGAGAGCTCTGAAAATACAAACCGTTTGATGATGGCTTGAATTCACTCGCCTCATTTTGATCCCAGACACCGAAGATGGTGGCCTAGAACCCGAAACCTCAGATATGATTCTCTGAAAATGGAAATCTACGGAGCCCTGTTGGTGAGCTCTCTAGCTGGATTGTGAACCAATGTGTGAGCCTTTGAAATGGGCGGAACGGTAACCCAAATACTTGTTCACCAACTTCTCTATAAATTTGATTATTTCAATGCTTTTTCGGTTTCATCACGTTTTTTTTTGAGCTCAAAAATTTTCAATGTTTACTATTTTCACTTCCCCTGATCTTTGTTACCTATTATAAATTACAATAACTTATTGTAAGTTTTTCAAAAAGCCAGAGAAAGTTCACTTTCTTTAACATCTACACATTTTATTCTTGTTTTGAGCATGGAACAAATTTTCACCCAAACTGCGATTCGAAATTTGTGATCCATGTTCCATTCCTTATTATTAGGCCTAGAAATGAACAGTCCTGTGAGAGCCAGCGACGATAGAAGACCAGTGAAAAGGGATTGTTGAAAAATTTTAGTATCACAGGAAGGAGCATTACTCAACCTGAAAATTTAGAAGGAAGCTACTCAGAGAAACTGAAAGAATTTTGTGCAAAAAAGTCTGCAAACTACTTTCAGCCACAACATGTCAAGAACAGAAAATTTACTATTCCCGTTTCAAAAAGTTCACTTTCCTTTTTACATCAAGACATTTTATTCATTTTTTAACCATCTCCTTTAATTACTTTACTGCCATCTTCACTTATAGCCATCTTTTCTTATCCATCCGTAACCAAAACGTATTGATGCTTTAGTCTTCTGCACTATGAAAATCTCTGAAAATCGAAAAAGAACCTCAAAAAATTCATTTGGACTTAAGCAACTTGTTTCGAAAGTAAAACTCTAGCTAAAAATTTAATGTTTTGTCAGTTCCATGAAAACGAAAATAATATATTATGGACTGTTGGGGCACAAATTTCATGTAATTTTGAGTAGATGAGTTTAATAGTATTGTTCCCCAAAATATTCTTATTCCGTGATTCTAAAAAATAATTAGTTTTTACAGTTTCATTGAACCATCATAACCCCAATCTCGGACTTTCTCACAATGTGACTGTGCCACATTTTGATTAGCAATTCAATTCAGAAGAATACTCTCTCTGAAACAGTTCGACCATTTTAAAAACTCTTGGAAGGTGTTGGTGCACTTTCCACAAATTTTCAGTTTCATTTTGATCTTTTTGGCGGCCTAGAAACCTTAAACTTTGATCGGACTGTGCGCTGACTGTTTTGAAAATTCAAACCTTTTTATGGTGGTTTGATTTAACTCGCTTCATTTTGAGCCCAGACATTGAAGGTGCTGGCCTAGAAATTTTTCTCTGGTGGCATAGAAATCCAAACCTCAGTTATGATCCTCTGAAAATTCAAGCCCACTGAGCCTTGTTGGTGAGATTCTCTACCTGGATTTTGAGCCAAGTTATGAGCCTTTGAGATTGGCGGACTAGAAACCTAAAACTCGGTCACCAACGTTTCGGTGGCCGAGAAAACCAACTTCACTATAAACTTGAGTATTTCAATTTTTTTTCGGTTCCGTCACATTTTTTTAAGCTCAAAAATGTTGAATGTTCACTAATCGTACTTCCCCAGCAATCTTTAACTATCATTTTTTACTTTCCTCTGATCTTTGTTACCTTTGTTAAATTACAATAATTTATTGTTAGTCATTTCAAAAAACCAGAAATTGAGAAGGCAAAAAAAGAAATCGGTCATTTTCATAAAAATACACCCGTCATCAATCAAAATCATCAAAAAAGATAATAATAAGATTCTCTACGATGGAATCCTCGTCATTTTGGAAACAAGATCAGAATCGAAATCAGAATCCGAATCACGCGAACGTCTTCTCCTCCTGAAACTTCTCGTCCTTCTCCTCCTCGAGCGGCTCGATGGGAGCGGCCACCGTCGTGTTGTGCGTTCGGCACATCACCGTGAACATGGCGGCGATTCCGGCGAGAAGAAAGACGATGAGGATGAGGATCCAGGATTTGACGGTGAGATATGGCGAGATGAAGAGGATGACGCACGAGGCGACGCACTGGAAATTTGGGGGTTTGAAGGGAAGAAGCGTCATGGTGGACAAGGGAATGTTGTCACTCTTTTCAAAATCTGCTATAGACCTCCAGATTCAGGTGTATTATCCGGCATATTTTGGGTATCATTAGAAAGAGGAGATTCTGAATCATTCTTTCCTGTGTTTGAAATCTGTTTTTAACCTCCAGATGTCAAGTTATGAGATTTTGAAGTTTGTGTGCTCCAGAGCTTAATACTCTGCCCCTGGAAGCTCAATCTTCCAAAGGGAATCTCAATATTCAAAGGCTTATAACTAGACTCATGATGGTCAGTAGAAGATTCCAAAAACGGGACATCACGATTCAAACTTTGTTCTTTCCAATGATACCCATAATTCACCGGAGTTCCCTAGTTAGGCTTCAGAAGGACACTGTATTCCTACCTGATAGATTCTCGTCAAACTGAACATTTCGGCTCGATACTCTGGCACAGCGATCTGACAGATGACAGATCTTGTCATGGTGATGGTGAAGTCGGCAAAGCCAAGAAGGAAACCAATGAGGATGGAGAGGTAGCGGCTGGAATATTTATCATAAATCAATCATAGAATTAGGATCAATGACAAGGAGGATGTTTAAGAGGATATTTTGAAACTGCAAACAAAAATTGGGGTTCTAGACGATCAAAGTTTAAAGTTTCAAAACTTGGGTTAAGATCAATCGAGTGGGCTCAAACTGCTTCCTTAAGTGGTGTCATTTTCAGCCTGTTTCGTGATGGAAATAATAATTTAGGGCTTCTAGGCCACACTCTACTCAAAGACTCATAACTTGGCTCAAAATCAAGCTAGTGGCTTCAAAGAACATTCATCAGGCTTGTCGTTCTACTTCAAGCATAAAAGTCTTTAATGTGGCAAAGTTTTGGATTCTTGTTACATGACCTTTTGAAATGGAGTTTAAATTTTCGAGTCTAATGAAGTCGAAGTCTCCTGAGTCCTGCCCTCCCATACTCACCTCGGCGTAATCAACACGTTCATCTCGCTCGTCGGCTTTTGTGTCGCCTCGTTCGGCACTGAGCAATACACCAAGACCAAGACGATGGCCATGGAGGTACAGTGGACGGCCATTGGGACGATGAGCTTGTATTTGTGGAGCTTCTTGATCATTGGTCGGATGAACATGGCGCCTGAAACAGAAGGCTAGATTTTGAGAAAACTTTTTCACTGTTCCTTGCAGGTTTTAAGATTTGTGACAGATGGGTCATTGTGTTCGGAGACACTAATATAAATTTTCGTTCTGTTGGCACACTTTTAAAGGCACAGACTAAAGTTCTCAGTATCTCTTCCCAGTTCAATTCGCGCGGCGAGATATCCTGAGAACTTTGTCTGTGCGCCTTTAAAAGTGTGCCAACAGAACGCATATTTATAATATGAGCACTTTAAGATCTGCTGCTAGTCTCGATTTCTGTCGTTTTGGTCCCCATAAACCTCCCTATAAGCTTCTGACTTCTTCTCCAGTCTTCGTCATTTTTTTGCATGATAAAGCCATCCCCGTCTCCTCGCCCATCTAGGTCAGCTACTACACCCAATGTGATTTATCAGAGAATGACGGTTTGGTTTCTGAACTATCGACAGTCCTCCGGAGGCTGAGTGTACTATCAGGGGAAAAAAGTTTCGAGGAATTCACGAATAGGGTTTGTTTCGTTGAAAAACGTTTTCTTCTTCGAGATTCGCCATCTCGAGGTCATTTTGTTCTAATAGTGATCGTTTCTTGCAGGTTCAGCTGCAGATGAAGTGATAAGGCGGTTACGAGGAGATGAGAGATTAGATTACACTGGAACGATGATGATGATGGTGGTGACTAGAAAATGACGTCATTTGGAATACGAAAATTGTCGATTGGGTGAGCGAATAAGCAAGCGAATGGATAAGCGAATGGCCTAGCGAATGATTGAGCTAATGGGCTAGCGAATGGGTGAACGAATAGATGAGCGAATGGGTAAGCGAATAGGTGAGCGAATGAGTGAGCGAATCAGTGTCTCGGAGCAAAGGAAGTAGCGCAGCAATATGTTCAACCAATTTCTACTCAAACTAAGGTTCTGAAACGGGAAACTTCTCTTACCCTCTCATTTCTCATAACCAAAGTTTTCCCGAAACTCACTCAAAAATGCGGCGGCTCCAGAAGACAACAAGTAGAGCGCGATGATGTAGACGTCGGAAGCGGTTTCAGAAGTGAATGAGAGAGAAGTTGGGTAGATACCGTACATGAAGGACACCATGCACCCCATGTAGACATAGGTCAGAATCAGAAGAGAAGTGTTGAGATGGGAGAAGGACTCACCGAAGCGCTCTGGAAACGAGGGGTTAGGAAAGGCTCAGCGAAGTTTTAGCTCTGGTAGATCAAATGGAAAGTTTTGATCTACCATGGCTAACAATATAACTCACTGAATTGCGACAGCAACGATGGTGTCACTCGTGGAGTATTCAAGGCAATCGAATCAAACTGTTTTGTCGGTAAAAACGTGAAAAGGACCACCGAGACAATAGTCAGAGCCATCAAGGAGAAGTAGATGACCTGGACAACGTGCTCGTCAAAGTTCAAAAAGTGTCCGTCGAAGGTGTGAGGAACGAAATGGAAGACGAGAAGCATGGTGACACCGCCGAAGAAGAGACTCGTGTGGCCTAGACCGGTCTCGAGCGCCGAGTTGGAGTCGATGGTGCGGCGGGAGGAGTGCTCGGAGAGGTACGTGCCCTCCGCGCTGTTGTACACTGGAATGGGATTTTTGAGATTCTGAGATAACTTTTTTATAGACGGCAGTCTGATTGAAAAATTTCCTTCCGAAAGTTACGGATTCAGGTATGGTGTAAAAATTCGATTGTAAAAATTCTAAGTTGTTCTACTTATTTCATTTGACTCTGAAGGGTTTTCAGATTCTGAGTTTTTGAGATTCCATTATTTTCCGATTGCTCATCACTACGACTTCATCTTCTTCACCTTCAGTATTCACGTGAACTCCGACACCTTCTAGAAGACCCCACACCAGCACGTGACACTACAAAGTGACATCAAGTTCACGTCTTCTTCTTGTTTCGAAGACGTGAACTTTGACACAGTTTAAAGTAACAGAATGTTGATTTTGTTTGCCGTTTCGGAATTGTCCTAAACATGGAAACCCGAAAACAAACAATTAGCAATGTCTCACAACAAGCTTAAAATTGGAACCCCGAACTTTTTGAGATCCGAGGGTTGACCCGTATCCCTAAGACCATCGCAGACCCCCTTAGACCTTCTTAGACTTCCCAAAAGACTCACTGGCATAGGCAAATCCCAGCAGAAGTTGCGACGAATAGAAGATGTACGAGTTTACATGAACGTAGGCCAGATAGCAGACGGTGAATAGTATTGAAGACAAGACTAGCATGGACTTCGACGAGATGTAGTACTGGATGGTGGCGGTGAAGAGGGAGAAGAAGGCGAACGAGATGTACTGGATGGCTTGGCTGAAAATGGGATAGAAATTAGAATCACTGAACTCCTAATGGAATAGCAATCAGGATATCAGTTATTTGAAACGGGGATTTTCGATTTTTTCTTGTTTCAGAAACTTTACTATTAGAACATTGGTGAACCAAAATCATTTACTGATAAATTTACCAACCAATGGATTTCAATTCTAAAGTCTAGCTGAACATTATCAGTTTCAAAAAAGAGGTAAAATGAAGAACCTGAAATATGACGATAGTGCATTTACAAATTTAACCTACCAAGTTGATTAGAATTAAGTAACAGTGGCCAAATGCGAACTAAGTTACTCGAGCACAACAGAAGTTTTGTGGATCTTGTGAGACGGGAAATAAACCGCCAATCTCAGGAGCTTCGTGATGCTTAACGGGGGAGAACTGTGGAAAAACTAAAACCCAGGTTCCGACAATGACAATACTTTACCAGTTATTACAGTTTAGAATCCGAAATATCAAAGTTCAGAAACATCATATTACATTCCATATTCGTCATTATGAATACTATGCGCTCTGATTTAAACCTTTCGAAACGGAAATTTCAGTTTCATAGAATTAAGATTCAAAAGATTTTCTGGTACCTACTACTTCAATCAAGAAATTGTTTCCAATTATCGAACCTACATGAAAGATTGGGAAAGAAATTCAAGACGTCTTGAAACAGACAACAATTCGGTCCAACATATAACTCATTCTCAGGAAGGTTTGAATTCTGAATGTTACTTTTTAAAGACTTTTGAATGATCCTAAAACTAAAATCTTAGGTTAACAACAGAGAGATACAAACAAGTAGCTTGAGTACATCAAAAGTTTTTGGCACCTTGTGAAACGGGGAATAAGTAAACATGGCAAGACTCTACCAGTTACTACAGTTCAGAATTGAAAATAACAAGGTTCAGAAACAGCACTACAGATTGCATACTCGTCATCCATTACCTATACAAAGCTCTCGAATCTAAACCTTTCGAAACAGAAATTTCAGTTTTACTGAGCTTTCGAAAGATTTTCTGGTACCTGGTACTTTAATCGGATTCAGCTTCATTTCGTTAATCCATAAAAAACTGAACAATAATTCGGATTCAACATATTGATCATTGTTAGTAAGGTTTCAGTTGGGAATGTTCTTCTTCACGGGCTTTCGAATGATCCAATAACCAAAATCTTTGGTTCAAAACTAAGAGAACTAACAAATAACTCGAGTACATCAAGAATTTTGAGTGAAACAGGGAATGAGCCAATCTCAGGAGCTTGGCAATGTTTAACGGGGGAGAACTGCGGAACAAATTGAAACCCTGGTTTGGGACCAATGACAATACGCTACCAGATATTAAAGTTTAGAATTCGGAAAATCATTGTTCAGAAACAGTATCTTCAAACTCATAACCCACGATCTACATTATGCTCTAGAATGGAAACCTATCGTAACGGAAATTTCAGATTCATATAATCAAGATTCAAAAGATTTTCTGGTACTTACTGCTTCAACCGTTGTTTTCAATAATTGAACCTACATTTAAAAAAACTTGAAAAGAAATTCAAGACGTCTGGAAACAGACCACAACCTAAATGTCAAGTTCAGAAACAGTATCTACAAACTCATAATCCATAAACTCATAATCTACATTATGCTCTAGAATGTAAACCTTTCAAAACAGAAATTTCAATTTTTTAAAAGTAATTGTAAGTTTCAAAAGAATTTCTGGAACCTACTATCAAGAAGTTATTTTCACACATTGAACCTACACAAAAAATTGGGAAAGAAATTCAAGACGTCTTGATACAGACCACATTTGGGACTTACTAATGATTTTAAAACCGAAATCTCGGCTCCAAAACTAAGCAAGCTCCGCCCCCTAGGTTATCCTCAAATAGGATTTGTTCAAAACGAGGCTCAAAAGCAAGTTAGAAACAAAATGCAAGAACAGGATTCAGAATCCCTCGGAACTCACCCATAATACCCGGCATACTCGCTAATCCTCTCTGGGTTCCTCGTGCTGACCGAGTGGAGCACACTCTCGGCCATCATCGACTGCACATCGTAGCCCAGGAACATGAACGTGGTGCCGATGGACACCATGAACACCGAGACGAGCTCGTGTCGTCGCGGTGTCAGTTGGAACATCATGGTCTGGAAATTTTTAGAGATTTCGTGAGAGGGAAACAATCAACAAAGATTGAGAAAATTTTGAAACTGAAAATCTAGAAACGGAAAAACTAAAACTCCTCAAAACTAACCACAGGTATCCCATATAGTATTATCGTTAGTAGGGGGCGGAGCCTGTTTTTTCTCTGCGACTCGCTCACTCTCTCCATTGTGTTTACTCTCCCTACGTGGGCGGAGTCTAGAGGTGTTTTTCTTCTTCTTCTTTGGCGCTTGATAACGGGAGACTAGAGAACGAGAAAAATAGAGGGTTGATATCAGCTATCGGATGTAGGAAAAATAGGCTCCGCCCCCTTCTGAGTCATATTGAAAGGGGCTATTTGGGGAGAAGAATCTTGAATCGAACTTTGGTGGGAATCTTTGAGTTTTGAATGTTTTGATGAAATCGGGGTTTTTTTGTATTACTGTACATCACGATCACGACAACGAGTCATTACTAATACTCTGAAGAATGAACAAAAAAAAACAAAGTGTCTGAAACTAAAAAAACTTTGATGTTTAAAAAAAATGAAAAATTCGGTTTTATGATGCATTCAAATTCAAGTCAAGAACAGTAGTGTGGTTCCGGGGAGTTAATGATTTCTCTGTACTTTTTATGGATATGAAAAATATGATTTAACTAAGACAACATTTTTCAGTTCTATTTGAAACCTTCTTGAAACAGGGATTACTGTGGGCTTGGTTTAAGATACTGTAAAAAATATGCTGTAATTAAAGACAGATTCCGCCGAAATATTTTTTTTGACTCAAAATATGAAATCAAGTGTGCTGATTCCGAATATGATAATGAAAAAGCTTGACAACTGCTCGAAAAGCCCGAAAACCTGCTTCAAAGTAGTCATTTCTCCAGAACGCTATCTATAATGGCCTAGTTAATTTTTCACTTTGACCACCCAGTTTCCGCCCATTTTTCATGTTTTTTCCTGTTTTTCTCACTAAATTTGATAATTTTAAAATTCTTATTTTTGCTCTTTTTTATTTGATCAGAAACATCCGGAGAAAGTCATGAAAAATGAGCGAAAACTCGATTTCCAATGTGAAAAATAAACAAGGCCACTAGAGATAACTTTTTTGAAAAATTGCCTTTTTGAGGCGGGATTTCGGGTGTTTAGAGCAGTTTTCGAGCTTTTGAATTATGATATTCGGAATCGTTGCAAAAAATAAGCCTCCTTTGATTGCGGTCTCTGTGGTTCCAAAATCGTAATAGCGTTTTTTTTAAATCCTGTTACGGAAGAATCGAATGAAAAAATTTTCAGTTTCATTTTAAAACTATTCGAAACATTGATTACTGACTATTAGTAGAGGACGTTTATTCAAATCTTCGAAAAAGTTACTCAAAATTTCCTCCTGAAATTTTACAGAATTTCATTAGTTTCCTCAAAATTTTAATTTTCATCAGAAAACGCCTACCAGTTTAAAAACGGTAAAAACTTCCGGAAAAATTCAAACACAGTTTCCGAGGTACTTTACATCTTTGAGCAATTACTGTACCTTATTTGTTTCAAATTTCTTCAAAAATGTGTTTTTCTTTTTTCAAGGTAATAGAATACACTACAAGTCGGGATTTAATGAAAAAAATTTTTTCAGTTTCACTTCAACACTTTTTCGAAACATTGATTAGTGACTACTAGTAGTGGTAGTGCATTCAAGTTTTCGAAAAAGTTACTCAAAATTTCTTTCTGAAAATTTTCCGAATTTCATCAGTTTCATCTGAATTGAGCTTCTCTTCAAAAAATATTCACCAGTTTTCTAAAAAATTCAGTTTCAGTTAAAAACTTTTCGAAACATTGACTACTGACTATTAGTGGTGGTCGTACAACCAATTCTTCGAAAAAATTACTCATAATTACCTTCTGAATTTTTTCCGAATTTCATCAGTTTCATCAAAATTGAGCTTTTCGTCAAAAAACGTATAGAAGTTTTTGAAAAAATTCAAAAACATGTTTTGAGACATTAATTTTTCAAAAGTTTCCGTTCTGTATCTCTCAGAAATTACAGTAGCTCATTTGTTTTCAGTCTCATTAGAATTTTTACAAAAAAAAGTAGTTTCTTCCAATTTTCAAAATCCAAATTTTTCATACTGAAGCTTTTAGGCTATCGGTCAATCGATTGGGTTACTGTCGCTTACCTATTAAAAATACAGTAATCCTTCAAACCCACATTAATCCCACCACGCTTAGCAACCAAAAACACCAGATTCTTGATTGTTTGAACTTGGATTGATTGTCACACCAAAAGCCGTTTTTTTCCCTCAGCTGTTCTTACACTATTATCCTACTACTATCCCGTTTCCATCCCACTACAGTAATCCTACAGTAGTCAAAAACAGCGAAAAAACGAGGAACCCGTATCTCTCTTCTTCGAATAACAATCACACATATCAAGCTTATCATTGAGAATGTACCCGGTCTTCTCTCCTTTTTCTCAGTAGTGATATCATTTTGGCGGGAAAAGAGAACATGGGGGAGAGAGAGACGCAGAGAAGCAGAAAGAAGTCCCCGGTTTCTCGGTCAAATAGTTCAGCCAATAGTATCAGAAAATCATCGCTTCTTCTTCTTCTTCTTCCGATGATGTCAGTCAGAATCAGAAGAGGATTCTAGACGTCAGAATCAGAATCTGAATCTGAATCTAAAAACCGGAGATTGATCAAAAAAACAGTGTGGTCGTGTTCGTCAAGCTGGCCTTAGGCAGGATCATGAGATCCTTTTTTGGTCTACGGTAACCACAAAAAAAAGTTGAAAAAAAAAGTTTTTTTCTGACAGAAAGGGGACCCCCTTTTGTGTCGAAATGAAAGTGATAAATGGTATTTTGATAAGAAGGAGAAGAAGAAAGGAAAACCGGAAATTTCAGATGTTATTGTCTGGGATTGGTTTTTGGCTATGATATGGAGAAGGAAGGAAGGAAAAAAGGAATCATTGTCTTTAGTCTTTTTTCATTGGGATTTTTTTTGTGACGGGAAAATTGGAAGGAGAAAGTTCACTCTCTAATAATGAATTGCAGATTTTCTAAATGAGTTTTGAAACAGAAAAAATGAAAGTAGAAAAAGGAAAACATTTATCAGTTTCCAGGATACATATGTAACTGGGAAAATATGAAAAGAGGCGATTAAAAAAAGGATAAAGGTTTTTAAAGATTTCGAACGTTATTATTACAAACGCAAAGACAATCCAATATTGATGAGGATTTTGATACAGGGAATTTTGGAAAAAAGCAATGGTCAGATCACAGAGAAGCCTTCCAACCCGTCGCTACATTGACCATCTGCCATCTTCAATGAAAAAAAAAATCGTGTTTCCTCCAAGCTCCGCCCACTGGAAACTCTGCCGCATAGTTGTTCCCACTTTCATCGGAACCGACACCTAGGAAGGCTAATAGAGAATGAAATCTGGGGTTTTTCGAATGCACTTGGCATCTATCCAGTTAAAAGGACAAGATATTGATGGCCTTAAAGAGGGAAGATACAAGAAAGCCTGTCGAAACTGTAACTTGTAGTTTTTTTTTTTGAGGAAGTTTCAAAACAACTTTCGAAGTTTTCTTTTGGGTTTTGTTGAAGACTACAGGGTGCGGCATGAATAATAGGATGAGTTTCAAACTTTATAACTCCGGCAAAAGTTTATTCAAACAATATCAAAACAAACTGCATTAACATTCTTCAAATCTTCCGCCCTTCGCCTGAACGACGGTCTCGAGTCTTTCCGGATAGGCATCCACCACTGCACGCAGGTAATCAACGTCAAGATCGTCCTGAGGCCTTCAGAAGGGCGGCGTTCAGTGCATTTTTATTTGATCGGTTTCAAACAAAGTTATGCCTCGCCATTCTGAAAATAATTCCGAAAAATTCAGAGTTCGAAATTGTTGGAATGGTAAGGCATACAATTTTTGAAGGTCTAAAATCAGAAGGTTTTTTTCATTTGACAGCTTTTGGGATAAGGAACGTTATTTCTGTTGACCATATTTTTGTCGTTATGCTGTATGACCAGAAGGCATGAAAAAGAGAAGATAGAAGAAAACCCGCTGAAACTGTAACTGTTGTCACTTGTTGTAGTTCGCCAATTTTTGAGCATTCGCACCACGACACTCCGATATTCCGCAGCCGGAAGAAGTGTTTTGGCGCCACAAAGTTTTGATTTTTTCGGCTCTGAAAATCGAAAAAATTAAAAGTTAGTGGCGCCAAAACGCATTTGGACTGCGGAATATCGGAGTGTCGTTCAACGAATGCTCACAAGATGGCTAATGCATAATAGTCTCTTACATATATTGTGCCTACCTGAGCAAATGTCATCTCTGGGCGAAACTTGCTGAAAGTGGCTAGCAAATCGGAAAACTGACTTGGAATTCGAACATGTTCCTTTAAAGTACGGCAGCTTTTTATTTAGCCCAGAGATGATATCCGCTAAAACAAGAAGATGGAAGCACTTTCAAAAATCTGGATAGAATTGTTAGAAGGTCTTTGAAACGGGAAAAGTTTCGCTTTTTTCAACGATTAGCTTCTGCTTCATTGATCTGACAAATATCCTAAATAGAATAAATTCTTCAGTATACCATCTTCAACAAAACGCAAAAAAAAAACTTACGAAACTTCCTGGAAAGCGCAGGAGCTACATGTTACAATATTTACACTTTCAACAGGTTTTCTTCTATTTTTCCTCTTTTAAGCCATCTGGTGAAACAATATCTTGTCTTGGACCCCAATTCATCACCTGAATTCAATCGGTTTCACAGCATAATAACATCTTTCGAAAAAAAAAATTACGAAATTTTCTGTTTCAACATGCTCTCTTCCGATGAGGTTTCACTAAAGTTCGATAGGAAAGTAACGTTTACTTCTCCAATATGTATAAAATTCGCTGGCTGATTGATGTGAAAAATTAAACAATTTCATTTGTTTGATCGACCGACTGAAATGAATGTATTGAAACTGGAAAGTCATGATAATTCAATTTTTTCCCGGTTTCATCCTTGTGTTTTTTGGTTCTTGGTTGCGGCATAACTGCTCATTTCGAGAGTAGTTCCTGAGAATGGCGTGAACGAGACTATGACACTCCAATATGTGATGAGTACCATTGGAAACAGGAAATTTTGAAACTTGTATCCACTCTTGCAAAACTGTTGACTACCTTCAGGATGGAGTCTATTTGTGAGCTTCCGAGCGCAACAGAAACTTTCCGTTTCCAATGTTACACGTATTGGAGTGTCATACTCCGATCCCCTAATGAGATCGTAAAAATGTTTCTACGTACTTGCTTTGTATGCAGAATGTGTGCAACAGAATGCTCAAAACGACATACTAAAATGCTACCTTCGTCGATGAACTGCATCCTTCTTGCTTGAAAATTGGATTATTTACGACGAGCTCTTCACTCGCTAAAGATTCTAAATCTAACCTTCAATTCATCACGAATAAAGTTCTGAACTGTTGAAATGATCTTCCTTCAGAAGTGCTCCCTGTGAAAATGTCATCTCGGCCTTCAAAAGCAACATCGATTTGGTGGATCTTACAGGAGACCGACTACTTAGGAATTTTGGATCCGGTATATTCTCCGGTACTCTTGAACGATAATTCTCTAATTTATTTTGTTTTCTGTTTCAGGAGTCCGTGGTCGTGTGCCCATCATTGAATAAAACAATGTTAAATGATCTAGCAGTGATATATCGTCCTGTGACCTGTTGTGATCAAGATGAAACAGCGTTCGATGATGATTCTATAGAGAGTGGTCAAGTTGCTCCAAAAACTGGAGTCGTTTTCAGTTTTCCATTGTTTCATGAAGATCATATTCAAATTTCTCATGTGGTGGCACCAATGCTCTCTCAAACTGTAGCTAGAAAAACTTTGCAAACTTGTGATATTCCGGAAACATTAAATGTTTCAGAAAGTGCATTCAACTCATACAAAAGTTTCCATAGCTGGTAGTAGGCACAAATAGGGAATCTTACTTATCATAAGAACACTGAGGTGGTCCAACATTGGCCAAGAATTTTGAATACGTTCTAACACTTTTCAAATATATATATATTTCCGATGAAAAAATTCCTAGCACCGCTCGTAGTTGTTTCTAGTTATTGTGAGAACAGGTTGAAACGGAAATCCGGAGATTTTGAACTTGACTATTTTCTTCTGTCAAAATCGGAAAATAGAATGAGCGAATTGATAACTCTGGCATCTGACGTTTTTCTTTGAAAATTCAAAAACCGCAAAAATTGGTTATAAACACACTCTTTGTCAGTTCTATTCTAGTAAAGCTTAGCTGAAATGTGAAAGGATGCTGAGCTATTATTGTATGTATTTGTTGTTCTAAAGGGGAGTATTATAGTACGTAGATGCTGCATCCGTATATGATCTCCATGAAACGTTAAAAATTTGGAAAAAATCCAAACTTTTGGGGCAAGTGAACCAATCTTTGAGACATTCAAGACGAATTATGAACTCTGTTTCTTTTTGTACATAAGGGGATCCGTCGATTACTATTTTCAACGTAATAGATTTCCAGATAGCAACCAGATTTTTTTGCAAGTTTCAACAAATCGAAAATCTTATCGATCATGCATCAAGAGTAGGCAAATTGGTTGAAATTTCCAGAAGAATTGAAGCAGAAAATGAACAAAAAATCGAAATACTTTCCAGTATCAGATTCGAGATATGCTTCGTGGAAGTCAGTGTTTCGGGCTCCATAGAGTTCCAATATTGTTGATGACCTTCCAGTCTTTGGTGAAAACTTTTTCGCGCGTTTTTTTTAACACCGGTAGATCAAAAGTATCTCGAAATCAAAGAATGTGAATATTTTTGATCTACCAGTGAGCCCGTTACCAGTCGAATGAATAAGCTGAATTCTAGTAGAAGAACACCAGGAGTTTCATTATAACCAGTTTGTTGAAAGCAAGAGGTTCCATGAGTTCGGAGCTCCCGGATGGAGATTGACCATCGGTTTGTCCATCCTTGCTCATCGAACCAGTGGAGAGTGTAGAAGCACACTGACTCTACCGTTGAGCACCTCAGTTTATACATATAGCGCTTATTGACCAAGTTTTTTGACCAATCTTCATTTCTTCTCAAGTTGCGGAATGGAGCATTAATTCTGCAACAGTTTGAACTAATATCTGAAAAACTCGAAACAGAGTAATAAAACTCAGGTTACTAAATTATTTTTCCGTTTCAAAATCTTAACAAAATTTTGAACGAACTTTTCAAACACTTGATTATCTAAATGCTCAATTTTAGTTTTTTTTTTCAAATTTTTATCCCAAATGATCCATTTCTGAATATCGTATTTCTTTCATTTTCCTCTATTCTTTGCCTTCTGAATCCTTCTAATCTGTATCTGTCACTGGAAATCTATCTAAAAATATATATTCCAAACCCAAATTAATTCATCATGAAAAAAGTGATCCGTTTCTCTCTCTCTCTCTCTCTTCAATTTTCTCAATTTCCAATCCATCAAGCATCTCTAGAGAAAGAGAGAGAGAGAGCTCGAAGTTCATCTGGTTTTCATTTTGCACCCCTCCAACTACTCTAAACAATTTTCCATTCTTTTGCTCCTTGATTCGTTTTTTGGGGTCCTTTTTCCCTCTACTCGCGGAAAAAAGAAAACCTCGGAGTCAAAAAGGATGGGCTCTGCGAAAATGGCAATCTTGGAAAAGTGAGTTGACCTTTTTTTCAGGGGGATTTGTACTTTTTATGAGCACATGTCCTTTTTGTGTTTGGCTTTCTGATCCTTGTGTGTTTTGGCGGGAAATTTGAAATTCGAATCTACCACTCGAAAATGGGTCGTTGTCAAGGAAGAGAGGGCCGATGTGATTTGCTAATGGAAGAATGACTAGAGAAGGAAGGGCTCACTTTAGAAAATTGAATGAGAAGAAACAGAAAAAAGTTCCTACTTTTTTGATGGAGATGAGACTTCTACTTGCGGGTTTATGGAAGCTAAGGCTTTTGTTCAAAAAAGGTTTTCAAATTTTCAGATTTCCCGCCATCTTTTTTCAGTTTCAAGTTAAGAGGTTTAAGGCAACTGGGAGAGTGCCTTCGGTTGTTCCTCGATTGAGTCATTTAACTGTTCCAGCGACCCAATAGACAGTGTTGTAATTTTAAACGTTAATGTAAGTATGTCTAGTGAGGGAGGAGTATTTGAAAACCATTGAACTTTTGAATTTCTTGGCAATTTGAAACTCAACTTTTTGTTTTGAAAAGTTTTCGGTTTCAAGTAGCAGGTTTTCGATGAGCTTTGGGATGCTTAGTGGTATGTCGCACATTTATATTGGATTTCCTGTCCACTTTCAACCGTTTCAATTATCTAGCCGTCTTTTCAAAAACATCAAGGAGACCCAAACATAGCAATTTATGATCAAAGTCTGACTGATTTTTTTTCCGGATTCGAATTCTCCAGAAAACAGAGTTTCCATGAGGATCACAAACAATTTAATTCCAAATTAATAGCTGAAGTTTTTCGCTCAATTTTCTTTTTCTATATACTGATTTCTGGCTAGGCTCTGGCGTTTGTTATGGCACGTTCAAGAAGACGAAAAAATACAAAAAAAAGGTGTTCGAATTATTGGAAAGTTTTCTGAAAAGTAGAAGGTGAACCAAATACGGAATTGTGGCTCATTTTTTGTTCTGGGATGGTTTGACGACTCAGATTTAACTTTCTTTTCAATCTGAATGAATGAATATGCCTTTTGAATGAATGCACAAAAAATTTCTTCTGTAATTTCTCGTCTTTTTGAACACCACACATTGAAGTATTTTCTCAAACTGTTTGTACTTCTTCCTCTGTTTCTACGAGTCAATTGGAAGCAAGTTTTTATGAAGAGTTTGATTTTGGATTCGGCCTGTCGTTTTTGAAGGCGTGTAACTCGAGTTAGGATGGAGCAATTTTTAAAACGTGTTTGAAAAATGCGTTGTGGTGCCTAATTATAACGGTGGAATCGAGACCCAGTGTAAAAAGCTGTTCATGAAATTTCTGAAACATTCAATGTTTCTTGTAGATTTTAAGTTTATAATGGCATCAAAGATGTTGATGGTCCATCCAAGTTCCATTTAATTTCAACTCACATGTCAGAGACTATAAGGTCACTGTGTAGTTTTGAGGGAAATGAAATACTTGCTTTTCTCTGTGGTGAAGTGAACTTTCTTCTTTCTGTAGTCAAGCTCTATTTTTGATTCTTGAAACTTTTCGAGTTTCTCCGTTTCTACGAGTCAATTGAAATCAAATATTCATAAAGTGTTTGATTTTGGATTCGGACTGTGTCAGATTTCTTGAATTCACGGAGAAGAGAAAAAAGCTGTTCATGAAATTTCTGAAACATTCAATGTTTATTTCAAAGTCTTTCTTAATTTTCTCTTGTTTCTGGTTTTTGATGAATTCTTTGATCTCGAATTAAATATATTGCTAACTTCTCATAACGCCATAAAAACTTGACCACCGGTGCTGAAGAAAACCAAATTGAAAAAAATACTTTTCACCTTTTCAATTTTTTGAAACTGAACTGTGACAAGAACCTAGAAAGTTCTATGATGCATTTCTAGATGAAGCTCTTGATACAATATTTGCTTTGAATTAGTAAATTGGATGACTGTGAGAGATAGTGATCAAATCTTGTGGTAATGTTAATCTGTGTAATGTTGCTCTTTGCATGTTCTCCTACTTACAAGGGAAAATTTTAAGTTATCGGGCTGACTCGGTTCAGTGAACCAGTGTGGCTGATAGAAGGATATTAGGGCTATCCAGACAAATTTTTAAAACCTGCTTACAAGACCTCTGAGTAGTTTAAATTTCGATCTGAAAATACCCTATTTTTTAACACAGTGTTTGCCTTATCGCTCGTAACTTAAAATGTTTTCTTGTTAGTACTTGCAGAGAACAGAAAACAATGAGTTGAACTTTGAAAGGTTTTTGAACATTTTTGTCCCTTTTTTCAGTTTCATTGATAACTTTTTGGTGGATCTCTGGGTGTACCTTCAATATGTATAAGACGAACCTGATTGGCTCCTCCTACTTTGAACATTTCAAGTGGCTCCACTTTTTTTGACTGGAAAATAGATCAAATCGCAGTGCCACTGCAATTGGTGAAGACTTCGAGGCGGAAGTGGGAGGAGCCGATCGCCTACATTTTTTCTCGAGATTTTCCTGAATTGACAACAAAAATGAATAGCTGTACCTCTGTTCGGTCATTTCCTTTTTTTATATTGATTTCTAGCTAGACTCTTAAATTCGTTAGACCACACATTGAAGTATTTTCTCAAACTGTTTGTACTTCTTCCTCTGTTTCACCAAGTTAATTGAAATCAATTATTTATGAAAGAGTGGGATTTTGGATTAGGACTGAGTCAACTTTCTATACATAAATTCACAGAGGAGTGAAAAAGGGTATTCATGAAACTTCTGAAACATTCAATGTTTCTTGTAGATTTTAAGTTTATTATGGTGTCAAAGATGTTATTGGTTCATCTAGGTTCCATTTAATTTCAACTCAGAGATGATTAGGTCGCTGCGTGATTGGAGGAAGATGGAATACTTGTTTTTCTTTGTGGTGAAGTGAACATTCTTCTTTCTGTAGTCAAGCTCTATTTTTGATTCTTTTTTGAATTTCTCTGTTTCTAGTTTGTGATAAATGTTTTGAGGATCTCGAAATTCAATGTGATGGCAGTTTAGTAGAGGAATAACAAACTGAAAAACATTTTTCAGCTATTCAATTTGTTGAAACTGTTAAAGTCTCAGAACTTTGAGAAGAACCTAGGAAGTTAAATGCATAGCTATGATGCATTTCTAGATGAAACTCATGTTACAAGATTTTTCAAAAATTGGATATCTGGGAGAGATAGTGTCATATTGGATTTTTTATTGTTTTTCTTTGAATGTTCTCCAACTTAGTACTTGTGGAGAACAGAAAAAAATGAGTGGAACTTTGAATTTTTCGATAGCTTTGGTCACTTTTTTCCGTTTCATAATTGACACATGGTGCCAGTGGACCGTCAATCATCGCTATCAATTCCAACTCATTCATCTCATTTAAAGTCTTTGAAACCGAAAAAAAAGGTTTAAACTAGTCAGTTTCAAACTCGTTGCATAAGTTCATAAAATTTGAGCACATCCAATTTTATATTCTTCCATTGTCGAGAAGAATATGAATATCTGAGGACATGCGTACGTAGTTTATTGAACTCCATCGAAAATTGCCGTTTTTTTAGGTAGTCAAATAAAATTTGCCGTTTTTCGAAAGATATTGGAACTTTGGAATGAACTTTTAGTCAATGGTCATTCAGAATCCATCTTTCAGAATTTTCCAGAATCCTCAAAAAGTCTTCTGAAGTCTTCCGAACCCGCTAGACTTTTTCTGAACCTCTCTGAATCCCTCAGTATCCTCAAAACTCCTCCTGAATCCGTCTGCCGTGTTTAGACTCTTCCAGAATCTTTCGGCTCTTTATGAATTGTACTTCTAATTGTAAGGAGAACCGACTTTTCTAAAATTCTTTTCCTATTTTATTGTGCTAGTCTGAAAATTCGTTTTAGCTTTTAGTTTGCTTCTCGACAATTACGTTAATTGGTTAGATATTTTGTGAAATCAAAAATTTTTTCAACTTCATCAATTCCTTATTTCTACTCGAATTCCTCCTCGTGTAATAGAGAGAGAGAGTACTGTCTGTACAATAAAACGTCGGCGCGCCGCACTTTGCGCAACGACACGCCCCTTTTTGCAATGCGTGCACATTCAACTTTTTCCACACGTTTCATAAAGGGGCGTGTCGTTGAAACGCAATTTCCAGCTGCGGCGCGCCGACATTTTATTGTATAGACAGTATTGAGATCAGTTCCAACTCATCCACCTCATTAAAAAAATTGAAACCAAAAAAAAACGTTCAAAATAGTCAGTTTCAAACTCGTTCCATAAGTTCATAAAGTTTGGGGACATCCAATCATCTTTTATCATGAAAAAGAATATGAATATCTGAGGACATGCATACGTAGTTTATTGAATTCCATCGAAAAATGCCAGTTTTTTCGGGTAGTAAAATAAAATTTGCGGTTTTTCGAAAAGGATATTGAAACTTTGGAATGAACTTTTAGTCGATGGGCCTACGCCAATCATGTTATCTGTGGTTAAAATTTGATCATTCAGAGTCCATCTTTCAGAATTTTCCAGAATCCTCAAAAAGTCTTCTGAAGTCTTCAGAAACGGCTAGACTTTTTCTGAACCTCTCTGAATCCCGCAGTATCCTCAAAAATCCCTCGAATCCTCCTGAATCCGTCTGAAGTGTTTAGAGCCCTCCAGAATTTCTGAATCTCTCAAAACCCTCGTAAATTCTTCCCAGCGTTTTCGAACAATTCTCCACGTTCCCAAAGTCTCTCCGAATTCTCATGATTCCAGAATCCTGAAAGATGAGAAAAAAAAATCCATCTGACTTTGATTAATATATTTTCGGCGGGAGCTCTCCAGATTTCGGAGGGTTTCTTGTTGTTGTTTTCCGGCCGAGATGAGGAAAGTTGTTTCTCTTTTTCTTCGATTAATTTTTGCATGGGAAAACTGGGCTGCAGGTTTTGAAGGTTCTTAACTTTCTATACAGGAACCTCGCGTGGGGATTCTTTACCTGCGCTGAAATGTTTTCTGTTCCAAGCCCATTGTAAAACAGGACCAGAAACCAATGATGACATTCCAAAAACCAAAAAGTCTCAATTGTCTAATCATTAAGAATTGAGACTTTCCCACCGAACTATATCACCAGAGAACCTTTTAGGTCAACCTCTGAACCAGCAGTAACGAACTATGTTGTTCGAAAGAGCGATGTCTAAAACCTATATTTATGTGTTCAAATCTTGCTTACGAGAATTCCGAAAATCAGTTTTAGGCTCTCAAAGTGCCTATTTCTTCGAAGAATGAACTTTGCAAGCCTATTTTTGACACGTTGAGAGCCTATAACTGATCTTCAGAATTGTCGCAAGCAAGGTTCGAACGCAAAAATACAGGTTTCAGACACCATACTTTCGAACTACACTTACACCATCCGTTATTGGAACGAACCTAGAATGAACAACTTGATTTTCAAAACTGAATAAGTTATCACAGGCAACATAAGCAAGATTGCTAGACTAATCTGACTTCAAGGATTCCAAAAACCTGTGCTTAATTTTTTTCTAGGTTTACTGTGAGCCAAGTTATGAGCAAAACTTGAAGAAGGAGGGTGGTCCGATAAGAAGGGTAACACATTTTTTGTTAATATCTCGACACGAAGCTAACAAAAAGTGACTGTGAACAGAGAATGGGAATTTTAGAAGTATGTGTAACTGAAATTGTTCGGTTTCATTTTGCATCATCTTGGCTTTGTATTGAAAAACGGTTCTGACCAATGGAGTGAACTTTTTTGGGCCTATTTTTCTAAACCAATCCATGCGTTTTTCTAGTTGAAATAATATGGACTAGACTAATCTGACTTCAAGGATTCCGAATCTGTGCTTCAATTTTTCTAGGTCAACTGTGAGCCGAGTTATGAGCCAAATAAAATTGAGTTACATGAGGTCTCCGAACACTTTTCCTCTGTTTCAACGTCATAATTTGATTTTAAATGTGGAAGCGATTTTAGTGCGCTAGTACCTGTAGTTAAAGAATCCATCGAGCAATCCAGAACATCACAGTTCTCAGAACAAAATTTCCAATATAATACTTCTGTTCTGAACACCTTTAACCAAAAACCAACTGAACCATGACAAATCTTGACTCCTTTCTTCTCCATTTCTCCTGTCAGAAGGGAACGTTTTGGAAGCCCAGAAAATTGCTCCAGAGCCCTCTTATTTTCCATTCATTTTTTTTTTCGAAATACATAGATTTGTATAGCCGCACCAAAATTTATGATGATGATGGTGTCATGTGTATAGAAGATTGACCTCTCATTTTTCATACCAAAGGGCGGAGCTTACTATTAGCGTGGGAAATTCGAAGTTTTGTCGTTTTTGATTCTATGTTAATGAAAATAAACTTCAGTTTCAAAACTCACAAATTTCAGCCATTTTTGAAACTGCCAATACGCGATGGCTATCTGGACTTTGATTCAAAACTTTTAAAGTTTTACAAAATTCACTATTTCGAGCAAGTTTCAAAAAATTGAAAACCATTTTGCAATATTATTGTTTGAAAATCTACTTGTGTATGATTTCTCATCTGATCCGAACTAATGTGCGTTGTCGAAATCACGCTGATTCCAGTTTCAGTCAAAATTCTTGACTCAATAATGACTGTCGAAAATAGCGAAAAAGTCAAAGCAATTCCAAACTGGAATAAAATAATGGAAGAAGCCTATTTCCAGTGGTTGGAGCTCAACGCTCTTAATATGTAACTGATACTGCATATTTTTTTGAGATAAACTGGACCGATAGTCAACCATTCATCGAATCCTGTGATAAAAAGACACCCCCCTCCCTTTACTTTTACCAAACTCGATTTCTCTAATACGGCAATTCAACGTTTGGACGAATGTGACTAAAATATGTGCTTTATGGAACACTGCTTTTTCATGTCAAAACTTTGCGTAAATCCTGTAACAGCTTAGATTGAGATGAAACGAGAAAAAGGGATAGTTATCATTGTAGAGTTTTAGCAAATCACGAAGATAGGAAAACATATTGTCGTTATTAGTTTCCACTGATATTTGGGGACACTTTGAAACTGAAATGTTTTTTCTTATATTGTAGTTTGTTTTTGAACTTTTATACTGAGTTCCACTTGTTACAATTACAATGATCACTTCGCCCATCTAACAACCAATGTTTCTGGAATTCTCGAAACCGAAAATTTCTTCATTATGAAATTCAATAACCTCCTTCTTTACCCACTTTAGAAAGGAAGGTATCCAGGCTGCTTAATTCTTGAAAATGAAGTTGAGCCACTAACTAGAAACCAGATACCGGAGTACTTGACAGAGAGGGAATAGATGGAAATTGTTGAAGGTGATCCTGGTTTTGATGCAGGATGAATTGGAAAGGTTTTTTGATCTCTACACAGGAACGTCCCGGTATCGAAAACTATAAACTTTGATAAATGTAAATAAGAAAGTCGAAACAGAGAATTTCGAAAACCCGAGACCATGATTTAAGTATTCCTTCCATTTGAACGAGGGCTGAAAAATGCTCTCACCAATGGGCCAAATTTCTGACCACAGTTCGCAGCTCCAATCTTTTGCATGTCACCATTGGACTCTCCTTATCGACGATACTGCCAAATGCCAATAGTTGTTATCATCAAAAAAGATTTTCATGTTTCTTTCCCTACGGAAAATTTTTCGGATGTGTCCAAACTTTGATTTTCTGTTTCTACAACTCGATAACTTTCATGATTTTTCGACTGTCTAGTATCAGCCATTTGTCACATGATTTTAACAAACATACTGCGACTGAAAAATACTAAAATTTTCAGAAGTGTTCCGTCCAAATATACAATTTGACCTTTTCAGTGCAAATTATGATCAAATTTAAGCGATTGAAAAAATATGTTCAAATCAGTCGATTTCTCTAAAACTTGGTGAACGTATTGAACAACTCTAGATCTTCATTTTTGTAGTTGACAACTTTTAACTAAAATTGCTGTGAAGTGAGTCACGTCGCGTATAGTCACAGCAACATCAAAACTTGGTACAGGGCCTAATTTAAACATGTGTCCATAAATCAGCTAAGAAATGAAAACTCAAAAAATTTATGACTTTCTGAAAACGGTAAGTTTTAGTTTTCAGAATTCGACATGTTCATTGTGAGAAAAGAAGACAGTATGAACATCAAGAAAGTAAACCAGTTTCGGAAAGTCTTCTTTGAGCATTGTTTCCCACTTTTCCAGTTACCCGGCATCCTGAAAACAGATTAAAATTTAGCTTCTTCTTCATTCATTTTTTTCTGTTTCACAACCATTTTAGAAAATTTGAAATGCATTATTAGAGAGTAACGTTTATAAAAATTAAAGGACGGTACTGTAAATGCCGCAATTTCAGTACTTTTCTTGAAATTACCTGTTTCGAGTTTTCAAAATATTTGGTGCAATCCAAAAACTCCGATACGTCGATGATCATCCTTTTACCAGCTTTTCGTAGTTCTCAGAATTCTCTGAGACTCATTTTGATCACTGATTGGTCAAGATAACTTTGTTCTTATGAAAAAGTTTATATCATTGAGTTATTTTCGAAAAAAAATTCGGTTTCAAAACTTATGGAATATTGGTTTGAATTTGTTTTAGAATGGTACGTAATGGACGAGCTGAGCTAGATTCAAAGAACAAGCAAAATGGGAAAAGACTCCTAAAATGTTCTGTTTCAAAGTGTTCACAAACACTGAGAAAATTAAGGGACGTCGATGAGAGTACATCACAAAGGCAGAATCTCAGTTTGCACTTTCTCCCAATTTTCGATGTGTGCTCTCTTGTTCCCTTCGAAACCTCAATGCCAAAGGTCTAGGAAGTAAAACACCTCTCTTTTCTTGTTTCCCTCCGTCGTCACGTCTTCAGAATCCCGAATCCCCTCCTCCTCTTCACCATATGCTCTTAATAACTTGACCTCCCCCTAGGGGTCCCCCCTCTTTACCCTTCCATTTTGAATAGAGAAAAACGACGTGTATTTTTGTGTGTGTATTTGGTGCACCTCTTCTTCTTCTTCTCCATTCCAGGTGGAAAGGGGACTTTTTGTCTTTTTTTGGTCCCATGTTTTTGCGCTTGACTAGGTTTATGAGGACTTCAGAGGTCCGATGGTAATCACGTAGGAGGTCTTGTGAAAACTAACTTCCTGGTTTTTTTTTAATTACAAGGTAGATCAAAGTAGGTTAAACTTGAGTAGAGGAAGATCAAAATAGGTCAAAATTGGCTACTTTGATCATGACCTTAAAACAGAAAATTTTTGAAATTAACATTTTTTTGAACCAAATATTTTATAGACCCCTCCTGTATGGCTCATTTGGCAACGCTGTATCGATTACCTTTTCGAAAAAATTTACAGTTTTCGAACGTTTAGATTTCTATCATTCTTTAGGGTCATGTATTACAACGGCTCGATACGATCCATACAAAAGATTGATGGCCTAGAAATAGGATTGTTCGGGATTCTAGACCACATGGCCTAGAAAGCCATTGCTCGATTTTCTAGGCCATCATATATGGGATTTCTTAGAACTTTTTAACTTGACACTTCAACTTCTATTATCCTGATAACAATATCGGCATCGGCCGTTTCGAAAATGACTGAAAGTCATGGAAGTTTTGAAACTGAAGTTTCTTATAGGTTTTTTTCGGACTTATAGTAATCAATGGGTTTTTTTGGAATATTTCGTTTTTGAGAGGGGTGGTTGGACCAAAACTTATTAGCCTATCCACTACTTCTTATTAGTGAACACTGTGGAACAAGGATGGGCGTAAAACGAATTTTTACAAAATCCGTGAAACATAAAATTTTACGGATCAGCACCTCGTGAAATCCGTAAACGTAAAATTCCACTCCTGCTTTGAAAGTTGAAACCGAAAATGGAATTTCGACAAGTCACGATCGAAATTTCGCGTGAAATAAACAACGACACTCCGCAAGAGCCGCTCTCAGCTCCGCCCCTTTTTCAATCCTGGCATTTGCGTTATATGTCTATCCTGTTGAAAACCGTCAAAAGAGATGAGCAAAAAGTGTTACTTTTCCGAGTTTTTTGGAGAAATCGCTAAATTACAAGTTTCTTATGATTAAAAAACTCCTGAAACGTTATTTTCTTCAAATTTCCGTGCTATAGGAATTCAGCTACTGTTCCTCTTGGGAGAATTGGGACAAATTACAGATTTTTGGCACATTTCAATACTCACGCAGCAAAATTGAGAAATCAGCGTACCAGTGTTGCATAAGGGGCGGAGCGTACAATTATAGCGGCATATGCGGAGTGACGTTGTTTTTTGAAATCTCATTGTTACCTGTGAAACAGCTGTAGTTTAGTGGATGGCACTAGTCATAACCTTGTAACAGTATTTTTGACATTTTTTACAAGTTCCAAACTTCTTCTGTATTTTTGCGTCGCGGTGTTTGCACAGAATCTTCAGTTTTTTGTCACAAGTGAAAAAATGGTTCTAATCGATTTCGTGATAAGCAGAAAGTGCAAATGCAGAACTTGAAACTGTGAAAAATCTCAATTTTGAAATTTCAATCAGTTAAAAGTTGTTGTAATCTATCTTTTCATTATAGCTGAAGACCATAAAACCAAATATAGAGCTAACAAAACTGCAAAGTTTTTTTTCTGTTCCAACGAGTTCATTTTACATTGAGATTCATCTAAACCGATAATAGCTTGGTTACCTCTTTAAACCTTCCAGAACTTGCTCCATCTGTCAATTCGAATCTATTCTTACTACTACTCCATCCTCCCCCTCAAACGTCTCAAAACTCAAGACGTCCAAAACATGGGGGGAAGGGGATGGAAGACACTATAATTTGTAGTTGAGAGGGGAGGGGATCATAAAAAGTGGACCGAATCGAAAAGGAAGTGACTTTTCACTTTTCATACTCCTCCCCCTCACTTTTTATGCTCCTAACCTCCCAACTTCCCTGTTTCTTTTAGAGAGCTTTGAAATCCAAAAAATACGGATTCAACTTTGTAACTTTTCTGTCAGGAATTGCGACTTGATAATTTTCAGAAAGTGTGAAAGGGTCCGAATGAGTATAAACATGACCCTTATCCAAGAATATTTCAAAAAAAAGTCCAATGGAGCACATTTTGCGTCATATTAATAAACATCTGCTATGTTTATACTCAATCGAACCGTCTTTATTTGCTAGTTACAAAAATATATGTTTCATGAAGTTTTGATAATGAATTAAAAAGGTTTATATAACAGTTCGCCAACATTTTTCCCATTGTAACTTGATAAATTTCTTATCAGAACCTTCAAATTTAACATTTTTGGAATCAGCTAGTTTGGACAGTTCGAATGAGTATAAACTTGACTTATTTCTTTAACGTTTTCAAAAAATTCCACTAGAGCGCGTTTGCATCATAAAATAGAAATAGGTCATGTTTATACTCAATCGAACCGTCTTAATTTGCTGATTTCGAAAATGCAAGTTTCACAAAATTTCGTTGAAGAATAAAAAAAGTTATGGTCGAAAAATAAAAAATATCAAAAATTTTCAGAGACGCCCACAATGAGCCACCTGAGCAACATCATTGTCTAGAAACAGGACAAGGACCACGATTCTCAAAAAAATCGATATCGACAAGTTCAAAAATGCAGTTGGATTGGGTGAAGAAGGCTGGCAAGAAGGTGAGTCTTCTTAATTACTTTTTTCTCACTGTTTTTCTCAGTTTTTAGCTTTTTTTACAGAATTTTTTCCCGGGGGATTAGAGATAATTGGGGGGATGTGGTAAAAATGGGAAAGCGTCGAGACGAGGGAAAAAGAGAGGGAGTTCGAATGTGGGGAAATGAGAAGTTTCTTTTTTCGAAAAGAAAAAATTGCCGTTTTCTGTTTTGCTCCGGCTCATCGCCGCAGCTCTTTATTATCTTGAAGTCTGATCGTTTTTCTCTCTGTTTTGCGGATTTTGAAATTTTTTTATTGCCGTTCTCTTTTCCCTTTTTTGTGCAAAATTCTGCTTCCGGTTTCCGGGTTTTTAGAGAATCCGAAAATTTTCCGTTTCAAATTTTTGATTTTCACAGATTCAGTTTTTTCGGTTAATAATCGTACCGAATATATATGAACTGAACAACGACACAACGCATATCTTGATTTGAAATTAAGCTCCGCCCCTTTTGGCAGCCCTGGCATGTTGAATTTGCGGAATTGCAAAATCAACATGCCCAATCTTCATTTTTATGTATAGTTCGAAAATTGGTTCAAAATATTAAAATTTGTTCTGAACAATAAGTTGATAACCAGAATTTGAAACTGCAAAAAAATACTATTCCAGAATTGCGGTAACCATTAATCACTAAAATTTGTTCGCCCTGACAACGTTCTTCGTGTGATCAATGAAACACTGAGATTTGATTTTTAGTTTTAGAAGTCATCCGTATTTTTTGAAACCAAAAAGAGATTTTCTGAGCTTTTTTCCCGGTTTCACTATACTTGCTTTTTTCACATCCTTGATTATTTGACATATATCTGAAGTATCAACTTTTTCTCATAATCTGGGTCACGGTAAAATTAACCCTACAGACCTGGCATGATAAACTCGCAAAGTTGCCGCACGCATTTTGAAATTCGCTGACAATCAAATTGAAAAAAAAATCTAAATTTCAATTCAATTGAAAACTAACTTTTGACGAATACCGAGAATCGAATTTTTTGTTCTGAACATTAAAAAATGCAGTTTTAGAAACTGCTTTTTTTCCACTGTTTTTAGCACCTATCTTTCGAGGTTGCTGAAGTCTGCCCCCCTCTCTCGGACTATCAGAGACAACAAAAATTTATTGGATCCGGCACTAGGGTTTTTTTTGACTATTTTATCATTTTCCACGGAAATGTCACTTTTGAGAGCCCAGTGTGACTGGAAATTTGTACTGTTTCATTGTCTTCACTTCTATAATGATCCTTTTTGGCCAGCAATAAGTTTTCTAACTTATCTCTTCAATCGGTCTGTCATGTCCAAAAAAATCAACATTTTGGTTGCCCAGAGAGCAGCAAAGTGCTCCAGTAGGGGCGGAGCTTAGAAGGAGATATGCGAAGTGTTTTCGTTTTCATGTCGTTTAAGCGCACTATCAGCGCATTTTGTTCTGAACAGAAAGTTCAGTTTACGAAACTGCAAACTTTTTTTTATCTTCCGGAGTTTAAGGTATCAATGAATTACTAAATGTTGTTAGATCCGAAAATAGTTTCGCGAGATAAGTGCAACGTTGAGATTTAAAAAAGGCTCAGTTTTTAGAAGCCATTCATATTTTTTGAAATCAAAAAGAGATTTTCTAACCTTTTTTTTCCAGTTTCACTATCCTTGCTTTTGACCAAGTTTAATTTAGACTTCTGATTTTTTTTTTGACAAGTGGAACTTTTGTGATAATCTGAGTCAAGGTAAAGTGGTCCCTACAGATTCAGAATCTGAAATGTAACCCGGCAAAATGCTCAAACTGATCGATTTATGGTCTCGCAAAGTTGTTGTAAGCCATGATGCCATAATAATAAGAGGGAAGAACTCGAATCATGTGAGCATTTTGTGGGTTTCCATTTCAGATTCTGAATCTGTAGGGTCCAAATTAGATCGACCCAGATTATGAGAAACTGGAGACGGTCCCAGTACTTGAAGGAAAATTGATCAACTTTGATTTCGTCCGATAATGCTCTCCCATCATCAATGGAGAATTTGCTGTTACTATACAGATCTCATGAAACATACAATAATTGCGCCAACTTTCAAAGTTTCAAATTCCCAGTAAAAGCAATTTTGGGCATTCAGAAAATGATAGATTAGGAATCGTCCTTGGCTGACTACTTGATCACTAGATTCCACCGAAACGTTGCTTTTGGAAGCTCACTGAGATTTGAAGTTTCGATAGTTTCATCGTCTTCACTTCTAGGACCAACAATAAGCAGTATATCCTACTCATATAATATCTTCAATCGGTCCAACATGTCCAAAAACATCAACGTTTTGGTCGTCCGGGGAGCAGCAAAGTGCTCCAGTGCTTTCACTTTGCCGCTAATTGAAAAACTACGTGTCAGGGTTGCGAAAAAGGGGCGGAGCTTAGAAGGAGATAAACTGAGTGCTTTCATGGTGGTGAAGCCTACTATCATCGAATTTCTGTTCTGAACAACAAAAAAATGCAATTTTAGAAACTGAAAACTTTTTGTCCACTATTTTAGCACATATCTTCCATAGTTTAAGGTAAAGAATGACTAAATTTTAAAGGTCCGACAATAGCTTTGTGAGGTAAATGAAACATTGAGATTTGAAAAGAAAAGCCTAGGTTTTAGAAACCATCCATATTTTTTGAAATCAAGGAGAGATTTTCAAACCTTTTTTTCCAGTTTCACTATCCTTGTTTTTGACCGAGTCTTATTTAGATTCTCAATTATTTCAGTCTTATAGCATCTTTTTCACATAATCTGCGTCATGGGAAAACGATCTCTACAGATCTCTTGAATCACGTCAGCATTTTGCCGATTTTCATTTCAGATTCTGAATCTGAAGGGTCCAAGATAGATTGACCCAGATTATGAGAAACTGAAGAAGTCCTCGAAGGAAAGTCGATGAACTTTGATTTTCTCCGATAACGATTTTCTCATCTTCAACAGAGAGTTCGCTCTTACTACTCAGACGAGAAAAAAGTTGCTGCCGGCAGGCTAATGCAAAGTTCCTGCCGTATCCCTACGGCAGGTTAATTTTTTGGGTACCTGCCGGCAGGAACTTTGCTGCCGGCAGGTTAATTTTGGTCGGTGGCTCCGCCCCTTTCCAATTCTCTGTTGCTTTCTGCTGAACACGTTTAGTTGAAAACACATGTTTATTCATTATATATCAGACTCTC
This sequence comes from Caenorhabditis sp. 40 LS-2015, assembly GCA_900536305.3. Taxonomy (NCBI): domain Eukaryota; kingdom Metazoa; phylum Nematoda; class Chromadorea; order Rhabditida; family Rhabditidae; genus Caenorhabditis; species Caenorhabditis tribulationis. The sequence continues at coordinate 73,701 of LR543314.1, forward strand.
ATCATCAAAAAATTAGATAGACTGTTAATGTATAACTTAAGTGGAGATAAGAGAAACGAATGGGACAGAAATAAGTATGGTTATTTAGCGAAAGAGATCGTCTGAAGAATTCTTGAAGTGGTCGATTTGAGATCGTTATTCGTACAAGCTCTTCTTTTTGGCACACTCGGCAACTTTTTCCATTTTCGCGCACGTTTCACTCCACTCGCGGCCACTTCCCTTTTGGTTGAATCGAACTGATTCAGCAAGCCTATCGTGTTTCGGTTGAGGAAGAATTCAATTGGCTGCCGCTTTCATCTAGAAAACTTCATCAAAAATGTCGGACTTTTAACTTGGATTTTTTTTTATTTTCGTGAGAAGAAAACTCCGAACATTTTTGGTATAATTTAAATCTCTAGAAATTTTAAATCTTACCTCTGCAACTTTCGATTGGTCTGCGTCAACTGCTTCTGGTACCGGAGCAGTGTCGTAGGACGATGTTAGCGCCGCCTAAAAAAATGAATGAAAACATATATAGCCATCTCTGCCTCGTTCCGATATACAAACCTGCGCAGAATTCCGAAATTGAAAAGCAAGCGCGTTGAAAACAGTTGCGAAGGAGCTGTACGCGATCCCAGCCGCACCTGACTTGGGATTTTTCTGATCCGGATCGTAATCAAAGTCAACTGCTGACAGTAGTTTGTGAGTATGAACTGGTTTCTGGTAATCGTCGGCGAGATTTAATGTTGTTAAAGTCCGACATCCGACATTGACTTGAAAGTTTACCGGTCAACGACTTCTCACCGGTTAGTTCCATCTGATTTTCCATTTTCGTCATGGCTTCTGTAATGACATTTTACGCAAAAAGAAACTTGGCAAATTTTGCAAACCATATGGAAATTTCTCCGTTCGAAATACGGAATCTTCCTAACGGCATCTTGTGTTTCCCTTTTTGGATTATCCATCTCCCAGATCACAACCGAGGAAACCTTAAACCACATCGTTATTACTCCTTTTATAATGGTAAAAATTACCGTACTCATTTTAAGAATATACAAAAAAAAGAGCGATCAAAACTTCATGAAATTGAATAAAAAACACGAACAATCTGAAAATCGCGAAAAAATTCGAAATACCCGGAGCATCGTTTGCCCTGCCGGCATGATACACCTTATCCTGCCATAGCTGTCTGTCGCCGGCAGCCACTTTCCACTGGCAGCTCAATGGCTGGCCTGCCGTTTTTAGAAAAGTTCCTGCCGGCAGGCTATTAACCTGCCGGCAGCAAGTTTATTCTCGTCTGAGTATACAGAACTCATGTAACATACAATAATTTAGCTGATTTTCGCAGTTTCGAATTCCCGGTAAACGCGATTTTGAGCCTTCAGAAAATGATGTGTGTAAACTAGGGCTTTTCTGACTCTCATATCACCTGATCCCCATCGAAACGTGGCTTTTAAGAGTTCAATGTAACTGGAAATTTCGACAGTTTCATCGTCTTCACTTCTATGGTGGTCCTATTTGGCCAGCAATAAGTTTCCTTATTTCTTCAGTCGGTCCATCATGTCCAAAAACATCATCATTTGTGTTGTTCGGGGAGCCAGCAAAGTGCTCCAGCACTTTCACTTTGCCGCTGATGGATGAGGGTTGCCTCTCTAATTGGGGGTCCGTGAAAGGGGAGCACAAAGAAGGAAGGAGGAAGGGTGGAAAGATTAATCATGAGTATATGACAGAGAGGGAGTGTAACAAGAGAGCGAAAATGACATTGACCACATTTGAACTGAACTTGAGGTTTGATGAAACTGAAATTTTTTCCTTGATTTTCTCTCTAGTTTCTGTTTTCGACTGCCCAACATACTGGAACCGTTTACAGTTCTGTAAATTCAAACTTGAATTCGAGTTTTCTGAAAAAAAGGGAGTTTCAAAAATACCCTCCTCTAGAGAAAAAAACAAAGTTTGGTTCATTGTTTCAAAAACAAATAGTGCCTGTTTCAGTTTTACGACAAACTTCAACCAGCTGGTCAGTTCTCAATTCTTGTGCTTTCTAGAGATCCTTGATATTTTTTTTTTTTTAATTCTAGACCACCTATCATAGTAGAAAGCGATTCATCATTGCTTAGAAACAGAACCCGCTGAATTCGAAATTCCCAGATGAAGGAACCGTAGTACTAAACTTAAGGTCGAAGCTAGATGGAGAATTAGGCTCGAACAAATGAAAGAAAAAACTTCCGTCCATTTTTTTTTCAAACATTGGCGGTTTCAACTTTATGAGAAACTTCAACCAGGCGATTAGGTTTTGATAAGCCGTTTAGAACTCCAAAAAGTACCAATTGTGTTGACTCGATTTTGTTTGAAAAAAATTGCCAGTTTCAGTTGTATGACTTTCATACTCAGAGATTCTTTAGTGGACTATCATTTTCGTACTCTGACTTCCGATGTCTTCACTAGAGATCCAGTATAGAAAGGTGAGAATCTTCTCCACAATGTTGTCCAATCTGAGAAGAGAATGTACATGTAAATCGGCCTTCCCGGTCGTTTTCAAATTTTTCCCATTTCAGGAACACGTCTTGATCTGGAACTCATTCTAAACTGGATTGTAGAAAAACAGTTTCTTTCTCAATTAAAACGAATCGCACGTAACACAAGTTTGAGTTTCAAGACTCCCAATCATTAGGCCACGCCCACTGCAACCACTTTACTTGTTAGTTACATAGTCGATCCGTTCTTCGTTCTTCGCTCACGTAGTGTGGGCGCGGATCACAGCACACCAGTTCTTCAGATCTTTGGTGATGCTGGTTCAGTCTCGCCCGACTTCAAGAACCCGTTGTTTCCAAAAAATAGTGTCGGTTTCAGTTTTTTGACAAATTTCAATCAGGGGGTCAAGTCTCAATAGACTGTATGCGGTAATTGCTTTTTCTTGATTGTTTATTGCGGGGTTTCAAATTCTAGACTGCTTATCACAGTGAGAATCTTTTCCACAATATTGCCCAACTTGAAGAGAAAGTACATGTAAATCGGCATTCCCGGACTGTTTCGAATTTTTCCAATTTCAGAAACACATCTTGATCTGGAACTCGTTCTAAACTGGATTGAGGTGGTAAAAATTCTACTCAATAACAAAAATAATAGCACGAAACGCAAATTTGAGTTTCAAGACTTCCAATTATTAGGCCACGCCCACTGCAACCTGTCATGGATAATTACCCGATTTTTTGGATTTCTTTTTTTTTTGGTTTCTCGGTTTCACGGTTTCAAGACTTTTTGATTTTTTGGTTTGTAATGGTTCTTGGTTATATAATGTTTTGAAAAATCAAAAGAACATTCGATCTACGAGACTGAAAAAATACGAGATTTATAAACTAAATCGGGCTAAATCGCTGTGGGCGTGGCCTAACTATTTGGCGCCAAAAGAGTAAACTCAAAAGTGTTCCGTGCGGTTTTTTGAATTGAGAATATATTTGTACGTTTCGCGTTTTTCTGAAAATAAGGGAACCCTAAATTTGATCTTTAAACTGACTCGTTTTTTTCCTCCCCTTCTTCCTACTCTGTCAACCCCCTTGTTGACAGATTCTCAGAGCCCCACTAAAATGTTTAGATTTTGTTAAAGCCCTTCCCCTTTCCCTAGTAGTCCCCCTCTTAACCCGGGCGTCTCGTTTTTCGTCCCTCTTTTTTCAAGAAATGGGGCAGCAAATCTTCCCACTTTTCAGTCGCCTATTCAATTACTTATTCATTTGATTTCCCGTTCTCTCTCTGTCATTTTGGGGGCAAAAGGGGCCCTTTTAGTTGTTTTAAAATGGAAGAGGCGATGTTTCTAGCCTATTTTAGTTCATTGAGAATTCCAGAAAGTATATCTTGAAATCTAGAGATTTCAAGCTGATTGACCTCAGATTAGAGGCTCTGCTACCAGTTCACATTTCGAGTTTTGAGGGTTTTGAAAATTTTCAACATTTTCTTGAATGGCTGTCGTGGAATTCACTGGAACAATAGTTGTTTTTAATGGTTTCAGTGCAACGGAACCTTTTTATTTAGAGACGATGAAACAGTGAACTCCTCAATTTTTTCCAAATGTTTTTTTTCTGATTTTTGTTGTCTTGAAACGTTTGATTCTCTCATCCCGTTTGCTTAGGTATTCTCTGTTTCTACACTTCCAACCAGAGTTTTCACTTGAAACCGAGTGTCTAACTGCCAAAGTTTTCGGTTTTTCAACATAGTCATAATCTTCTTTAGAGGTTTCACCACAAATCAAACAGGGAGCAATCAAAATTTGAGCTCAAAATCTCAGAGCAAATTGTTTTTATTATGAACATTTTCAGAGAGAAGAGGGTGCGAGACAACGAAAGGAAAATTGGAAAATTTTGACCTCAAAAATGAACACTAACGTTTGCGGTTTATTACGCCTTTTATTGTTCCAAAAAGTGTTAATTAACTTAATGGTTTGATAGAAAATAGTTTCACGGAAATTTATGGAAGACGGTTTATCTTTGGAAAGAAAAGTGCTACAGAAAAGCTGTCAATGGATAAAATGTAGATCTCTGTGAGAGCTATCAATTGGTACAAGAATCAACTGAAAATATTGATGGGGAGTAAATATATGGTGTTTCTTTCGTCTTCCGTCTAGCACACGGAAGACGGAAGACGGAAAACAGATGATACTGTCAGTTTTTTCTTAATAATTACTTGTCAATTATTAGTTTTCCACAAACCGTATTCAAGGAAAAAAAATCAAAATTTTGTGGCGCCAAAACTCTTTGTTGGACTGCGGAACATCAGAGTGGAATGGATAATATAAACAATCGAAAACGTCAAAAAAAAGTTTCCGGTTCCAGAACCATAGAAGAATCAAATTTTACCAGTCTAGTCATAGTAATTTGAAGAATTTGAAACAGCAAAACAATTTCGTCCAGATTCAGCACATTTTTCGAACTCGACAGTTGGCGAATGGATGATAACGATGCTTCTTCAAGAGGCTTGTTTTTGAATATGTATCGTCCAATAGGCAAAGCCAACATTTCGAGAATTCAAAACTATTTTGAAACTGAATAAAGTCGACTTCAAAAATAGTCGTTTTCTCTGTTTTTAAAATCTGTGATTGTCCGAGAAATGTTATATTTTTGATGGGTTTCTGTATTCGTTTTCAAATCAATTCAGGGTACGCAACCACATATATTTGCTTGATTCTTTTTGAAACACTGTCAGTTTTTTTTGGTCACCATATGTCACACATTAGTTTACCACGTACCGTACTTTAAAGGAACACGAGATAATTCTGAGTCAGTTCTTTTGTCGAGTTTAAATCTAATGTGTCCTGCTGGAACAAAGAATAGAAAAGAACACATTTTTAATGACATTTTAGAACCGAAAACTTTTTTCTCTATGTTTTTGTCTGCTGTGTATTATCCATTATTTTTTCTCGTCTTTCATGCAGATAGAGTGAAACATAAACGCCTGACAATTGAAAAAAAATGTTGTGGCACCAAAACGCTTTTTTTGGACAGCGTAATATCACAAGTTGGCGAATGGATCATAGGGGTTGCACTCAGGAAAAATCAAAGAAACAACTTTCAACGCTAGTGAAAGCAATTTTTTGAAGATTTGAAACAGCAAAAAAAAATTCAAAATTACCCATTAATTTTACTCCCAGATTAGGCACATTCTTGAACTCAACAGTTGGCGAATGAAAAACAACTATGTTTCTTCAAGAGGCTTGTAATTAGATTTTATCATCCAATAGGCAAAGCCAACTCTCCGAGAATTCAAAACTATTTTGAAACTGAGAAAAAATCGACTCCAAAAACTGTCTTTGATTCTTAAAACTCTCTGTTTTTGAAATCTGTGATTGTCCGAGAAATTTTACATATTGGTTGGACTCATATTTTATCTGCGAATCATTTCAGTTAACTCACCAGGGATCCTGTTTTAGACAAACTCTCAGAATTGTCTCTAACTTTGCACATTTATGGAACAAAATCTGGGCTTTCGAATGTGCAATGTGGCTACCGGCGCAAATTTTTAGAAGTCAAGTTATGCGCTCTGAAGATCCCATTTTTCATTATTTGTATTCCCACTTTGATCGGTGTTTTTCAGAGCCACATAGCTCATTCGAAAGCCCAGATTTTGCTCTATAAATGTGCAAATTTAGAGACAATATCATGTGAATCACAGAACAGATACACAAGAACACAAACGCTTTAAGTCATGATCCGAAAACAGAAAGTTTTCAGTGGAAAAAAATGAGCCAACGTGAGGAAAGTCAGTACTCGATGATCGATTTTTGCGTCTTGTTAGTTTCTATCCAAAATAGACCAAAAGAAAGACAACGTTTATAGAAAATTCAACGAAACTTTTTTTAGTCTTCTGAAATCACAAATTTCCGTTTCTCATCCTTTACTTTCATGTCTCATCTTCTACCGGAACGTTGGGTGTTCCAGAATCGTTTGAAGAAGATAATAGAAAGGTTAACAACCTGTTAATGTCGAAAAAACAGAAAAAAAATTTGTCCAGGGCGAGGCGAGTAAAAGTTTGAAAATTTGAAGGCGGAGAGGTCGACTCGGTGGAGCGCGATTACATTCCTCTGTCAACAGGTCACTGTGGTGATTCGAAGTGGCTTAAAAAGAATTGATAAGAAAGAAAATCTGCATAGCGTTACACTTTTTCAATCTTTTCAAATCCGAAAAAAAAAATTCCCTTTCTCATCCTTTACTTCCCTGTTTCATCTCGTACCGGACCATTGGGTCGTCGCTCGTTCAGGATTTTGCTTTAAAAATAGGCTCCGCCCATTATACAGGTTGTTGACATGATCAATTATTCCAATAAAATCCGAATCCTTAATCCCATGTTTTCCGTGTTTTTTTCCTCCTTCTCTAACTCTCCCCATTTCCAACACTCTCTCACTCTGATTTTCATCGAAAACCAAAAAAAATTGGTCCCAACTTCTCATTCCCCATTCATAACTCCCAGTTCTCTCGTTCTCTCTCTCTCTCTCTCAAAAAAAAACCAAAAATCCAAAAATTTTCCGTCGAAAAAAAGAAGAGGTGTGTCCCATAAGGTTCCGGATGGCTGGTTTCGTCGGTGGCGCTGGATTACTTCGGAAAACGAATTCCCGCCTCATTTTTTGATCTACCCAACGTTTTTGGCGCGAAAAGTTTGACCAGAAAAAAGAAATGAAGCTGACACTGAAGAAATCCGTGTTTCGTGGCGAGAAGCACTTGTTGCAGAAGGTAAAGGGTTCAGCTAGGGTAGATCATGGAGGTAGATCAAAATACAAACTATTTAGATTCAGTAGATCAAAAATCGTAGATCAAGGTAGGTCAAAAACTATCAAATCTTTCAATTTAAACCTCTAGGCTAAACCTAATCTCGTTTCTTCCAGGCCACGCCCCTCTTCGTCCACTTCATGATGATCGTCAGTGTTGGAGCGTACGCCATATTCGGAGCACTAGTCATGAGAAGTTTGGAGTCCAAAACGGTCACCACGATTGAGAAGAAGACCGATGTGCATAGAAGACATGTGAACTTGAGTAGTGGTGGGTTTGTTTTTTTGGGGATTTGCAGTCATCTATGGACTTTTTTTTTGGGATTTTTTTTGGAATTTTATTGACTGTGTAAAATGCCTATCTATGACTATTAACATTAGTGAGAATATGAACTTTTTGAAACGGAAAAAAATATAGGAAAAAGCTGGTGAAGTCATGGTTTACAGATTCGAATGCCATTTTGATTTGGTCGGAAGTAAATGAGATCAATGAAACAGAATTGAAGCTCCGCCCTTTCTTGCGACTTGTTGAATGGTTTATGGGGAAAAAGGAAATCGGGCGGCAAAGTGCGTTTTTTTTGAGGCGCGTGGACAAAACAATCTATTAGCCGACCCACTACTTAGTGAAAAATGTGGAGAATTTGAAACTGAAAATTGTCGGTTCCTCTCAACTTTTTTTCGTTTATATGCCAATTGCGATTGATCTAGTCGATTTCGCGTTGAATACTAAATATCACTCGTTTTCTTGTACATCGGACAGCCAGTTTGTCGGATCCTATACAAGGACTGACATCCTTTCAGATCACTACAAGATCGATGTATCCACAAAAAGCGCACATATCTTTGAACCAAGATAAAGAAAAAGCGTCAAAAATGAGTCATGCTAGATCTATATGATGTTGATAAAACTGAAAACTTGAGATTATTATCTTTTGGAAAACAACATTCCGTTCCAAAGACAGCACAAACTTATCAGAGCTCGCCGAGTAGTTCGATTTGTCTCCGATGTCTATCAATTCACATCTCTTTTTCTACTTCTCAATAAACGAAACACAAGAAAAAAGAAGTTACTTCATATGAAAAAATAGGTTGAAAATTTGGTTTCAAACTTTTTGATGCCCTGTATCAACTTCAAATTATGTTGCTTTCTGGATAAATAGAGGATCGAAGATTAGGATATCTAGTACTGTGAAACGTAAATGTGATACTCGAAACAGGCGACTCCTTTTTTTTGCGATTCGCAACACAATTTCCTTTCTTTTTCCGCAATTCAGAGGAAAAAGGGACACTGTGATCCGTGTTCCAGTACTGGATAAATTTTTCAACTCACAGAAGACAATTTTGTTAGAAATTCTACGGCTGAAATTGGTGATTCGAGATGAGACACATTCATTTATTATCTGTATCAAAGAACCAAAACCTTCTAGTCAAAGCAGTATCTTCAAGAATTTGAAACAGCAAAAAAAAAGTCAAACCCTTCCCAATTTTCGAACTCCCCGAGCAGAGATGTGGGTGTGCGCAATGGACATTTAGAAATTCCGAACATCGAATTGTACAAACCATGTAGAGTTCATAAAAATGACAAATTTGAGACAGTATTTTTTTTCGGAATCATCCCGATCGGAATATCATTTCGAAAACGATTGAAATTTTCGGAGTTTCTAATTTTGTTCCGCACACCCCTGCTCTCCGTGTACTGATTGTCAATGATTGTCAGGAACTGTTGACTGCTAAGAATATAGTGGTAGTCTCATGAGAGGACTTACTTTTACTCAGATGACCGTAATATAAAAAGGAGCACGTAGTTTTCTAGCCGATAGGACCTTATCAAAGTGTGCAACCACTTGATGCACTTGTCTCATTCACCTACCTTTTGTCGAGTCCAGGAAAAATATAGGGATTTTGGATCGAAAATGTTCGGTTTCTCTCAACTTTTTTCCATTCTAACACCGATTCCAAACATTACTTGTACTTACGAAAATTAATTTAATTTCACTTTATTATTTCTGCCCAGAATACGACATCACTCGTTTTTCTGTGAGCAAAACAACCTGATCAAGTTGTCAGCTCCTAGTCCACTGACTTCCATTCAGTTGACCGTAATATGGAGACAATCGCATCCCCAAAAAAGTACATACCGTATGCAAGTAGTATGAAAGTTAAAGATAGAGCAACATCAGAAATTCTCGCACACCATTTCTGATGTTGGTGAATCTGAAAACTTGAGGTCACTTTTTTTGCTCGAAGACAACCCCGAGTTTCCTATTCCAAAGACAGCTACATTTTGTCGTATAAGTCAATCGTATCAACTTCAAACCGCCTAGTCAAAGCCAATCTGCAGAATTCGAAACTGGAAAAATTCAGAAACTGTCCACTTTTTCCCAGTTTCATGACACATATACTAGTGATTTTTGAGTCTCCCTTTCGCGCTCCACCGCAATCTTCAATTTTTTAACGCGGATCAAGTGAACAAGTTAAAGTAAATGAGCTTCTTGGGTTTTTTTATAGTCGCGACCTCGAAAATTGGAAACCAAACAGTGGAAACCTAGTTTATTTTTACTTTTTCACTTGGTCCGCGTTAAAAAATTGAAGATTGCGGTGGAGCGCGAAAGGGAGACTCAAAAATCACTAGTATGTGAGGTAATGCCTGCCTGATATTGACTCCATTTAACGACAACGTTTCGAAACAGATGATATTTTGAAGAAAAGCTCGAATGTTCAGTTTCAAAAACATCAGAAACTTTTCGAGGTATTCGTCGACTAATCTGACAAGGCTTTGCAGCTCAAATTTTTCATTTACAGCTTTTTCGCATTTTGGATCAAAATTGTTCCAAACAAGATGATCTTATAATCATGATGAAACAGAATTGGACTTTTTTTTTTGAAAAATCAAAATCCGTCCGTTCCATAGGCACCACAAATGTGCCCAAGTGCTCATGGAGTACTTTCACGAAGTCATTAGGAAGTTCTCTACCCTCTCTTATTAAATGCGGAACGCAGAGGGGAGGCATTTTGGGGGCGGAGTCGCAACCTGGAAAAAATCCTGGAAAAAACGTGTCACAGACTTTGGACATTCATAACTCGGCTCAAAATTAAGATTTTAAGAAACTTTTTTTTTCTTTTTTTTGGAAATCTTAGGGACTCTGGGTTCGTAAAAAACCAAATGATTTGGACTACATTGGGCTTCGCGGTGAGCCGGAAATCACGAGTCACCAAAAAATCGAAAATTTTATTCTGCCTTTTCGTTTGAGAGAACCAGTGGATGAATCGGTTCGAAAATTTTGACTTTCATCATAACTTTTTACGCTCTATCGATCTATAACATTATTTTATTGAAATTCAGAAAAAATTTTTCAATCAATTTTTTTGGTTTTTCGCACATAACTTTTTTAGTATTGGGAGTTGAGCGGATATTCTGTTGAAAATGGGTGTAGAAAAACAAGACGCTTCAATCAATATAAAATTTGTATAGCATTTAGTTGGAAAATTTTTCAATCAGAGTGATATTAAATAATTTTGGCTTGAGAACACTTTCTAAGGCTCTGTATTGAGATACTTTTTGATGAGGATGATTGAATTTTGGATATGTTACTTCTCATTGAGTCTTCTAATGGAATATCAAGTTTCGTGAGGTTTGATAAAGTTTCAGCCTACTTATGACCATTTCTATCACACTCAGGCCTAAATAAAAAGTGTTCAGAAATCTTCAATTTTAATGTTTCTTGAATCGATCAAACATTGTTCCATTTCGAAATGTCTCGAAGACTACAATTATCTTATTCGTTTCTCGATACATCGAACTAAAAATGGACATGTCCATGTGAGGTCAGTCCTGCGATGTTCCCTAACTTTTTCGAACTCGCACTCGGGAGGGGAGGAGGGGGGAGGGAGAGAGAACGCGTCGCCGACACACACGTAACCACATCCTTCCCTCACTGCAGCACGTGGTCGGTGTGGCGCAGTGGTAACGCGCTGGGGTGGCGCTCGATTATTGGAGGGTTCGATTCCGTATCGTGTTCATTCTTTTTTAATATCTTTTTCGTGATAAGTAGTATGACGAATTCAATCTTAGGTTGGACCGACGGCTCATTAATTGAGGGTGGTACCAAGGATGGGAACGAGCGGGATAAAAACTGCTACGAATGAGAACTTTACGCTTGATCAATGGTACAAGTGAAAAATGTTACAACTGGGGAAGTTCTTATCTGTAGCAGTTCTTATACGGGACGCAGGCCCACCAAGTGAGGGGGCGTAGGCCCCGAATACAACTTCAGTTTGGGCCGGAGGCCCATCAACTGGGGGACCGTAGGCCCCGAATCCAATTTCAGTTTGAGCCGCAGCTTCATCAATTGAGGGGCCGTAGGCCGCGAATTCAATTTCAGTTTGGGCCGTAGGCCCGAATCCAATTTCAGTTTGGGCCGGAGGCCCACCAATTGAGGGGCCTTAGGTACTCGATAGAATTTGGATAAACCAGAATAGATTTTTTTTCATACTCATGTCTGCTTTATAGAAGTCGAGAACCATGAAAGCATATTTAGAGATTCTGTTTAAATCCTATTTGAATCTCTCTAAGCTAAATGTGACAGTTTACAACAGTAACACGGCGCAGCCGTGTCCAGCGACGCGCAGCGTCGCTAGTCGAATGTTTCAAAACATTGAACGACTTTTTGAAGGACACTGTGGAATTCAAATCAACTTTTATCGACTAGCCAAAGCAATCTAGAAAATTTGGAACAGCAAAAGAGAAATTCAAAAACTACTCTATTTTTCCCACTCATTTTTGAGCTGTCGAAGTACTGTCTGATGATGGGACTGATTCCGGTTAACTATGTATTTTCTACACTAAACACGATATCACTCGTTTCATGAAACTTCATTATCGTTGCTCGAAAAGGAAGGAGCACATGTTTAGGGATTTCGAGATCTCTATCAACCTTTGATCGTCTAGTGAAAAAGATCCAAAGACGCTGAAATCGAAAATTGTCGATTTCTCAATTTTTTTCCGTCCCGACAACCATGACAGTGTGTGACAAAACTAACTGTTGCAGACGACTTTCGAAATGACACATGGCTTCACTGTATTTCATTTTGATTGTCGTAATATGAACATTAGTAGATCCTGAAAACAGAGGTCACTGTTTCTGGGTATCCAAAAAACTGCCTACTAGATTCGGCTATGGTTCGGACTCCATTTTTGAGATTTTATCATGTTAAAAATTCCATATTCCCTGTTTCAAAGGCATCACAAACGTATCCAAGTGCTTATTAGGTAGTTTACATTTGACACGAAATAAAATTTTAACTTGGACTTTCGGGGGTTTCGGTACCGGACTCTATCTAAATATCCTAGTTGATTTGATCGAAAGTAAATGAGACGTAGAAACTTTTTGAAGCACTCGGTCCGAACCTGTATAGGCTCCTCCCACAATTTTAAGATTTATAATTTATCAATTTTCAAACGCCTAGTCGAAAGAAAACAGTAGATTCTGAAACCGAAATTCTCGGCTTCTTTTATGAGAGATTTCAGTTTCATGACATTAAAAAAATTTTCCATGTTCTGGCTGTCATTCAGTCATGGAAACTGTATATCTGCTACACAGAATACGTCAGACGACCGAGTTGTCGGATCCTCGGTCAGAAGTGACTTTTCTTCAGTTCACCGTGATATGGAAATGTGTTAATGGATCGCCAAAGATTGTTTGTTTAAGTTGTGATTAATCGACGATGGATCCTTCTAGAGGATGTTATGATGTTGATGGAACATAATTTGTATGAAATCAGAATTTTCCGTTTTCAAACTAGCATAAACTCATCGAAGTGATTATTAGATAGTTAAACGATTTTGTCCCCAAAATCTGTATTTAAAACCTGAATTTTTTTTTCTGCCTTGAAATCCTGCTTACGAGAATTCTGGAGACCAGTCATAGGCTAACTCTTTCATCAACAAAACGTCGTCCTTTATCTCTGGCACTGTTTTACGATGGGCTCGGAACAGAAAATTTTTGAGCGCAAGTGAAGAAAACTGGTTGACGTTTTTTTTAATTTTCGAAATCTCTGGTCTCAACTTATCTTCACTGTTTTGTGGGGGTTATAAACTTGTGTCATTTTCCGTTTTGAATAATCTGTCATACAATAAACAACATTTTCGAAACATTGCCTCCTTGAGGCGATTTTTCGGGTGGTCAGAGAAATTTGTGAACATTTTCATTATGATATTCGGAATCTACACATTCGGTTCCATATTTCCAAGTGAAAAATGCTGAGAGAAGAGAACTGTGAAAGGTTTTCGGTAAAAACTGTGTGTATGCAGAATATCAACTCTTTATTACTCACTGTTACGATGAGAACATAAACCAATAAACAGATACAGTAAAATTTAGTAGGATTTGAAATCTCTGGCGAACCAATTGCACTATCAAAAAGTTGCCGACTACAAAAATTTTTAACTTAAACTTTCACACAGTTTCCTAATTGACAACTTTTTCATGCCTGTTTTAAATCTGAAGATAATAGGGCTAAAAGTTGGTCATCCCTATTGACCCCATATCTCTCAAACCACTCATGCTATCAAAAAGTGGTCAACTACAAAAAGCATCAGCTGAACATTCCAAGCATTTCTCTAGTTGACAACTTTTTCCTATCTCTCTTGGCTCGTGAGATAATAACGTTCAAAGTTTCAGTGGAACTCCCTGCCTCCCTAACCCCACTGCCTTTGGAGCAGCGACATCGGAGACGTCGGCGACACAATGAAACGACGGAGCAGATTTCAAGTTCTGACAAGTAAGACTCTTATCATCTGTTCGAAAAATACGTATCCCTATTATCCGTTCAGAGCCTCGAGGGAGAAACGAGCAGCAGCGCATATCATGAGAAGTCGGAAGTGTGTGATTAGTGTTATCAAGGTTAGTGTATTGTAATTTTTCGAACCAGGAACAAAATTGATGAATGGGTCATGTATCATGAGGAATTTGAAACTGAAAGTTTGAGATTCAAAATTTCAAATATTCACATCAAAGGTAATTGGGATCATTTCTATGTTTGAAGTTTGCAACATCTTCGCCTTTTTCGCATCATCTCGATGTTTATTTACATTGACAATTCCAGAAAATGTCCTCCATGGAATGCTCGATGGACACTCTCGACGAGAAGCTCGTCAAGGCGCTCGACGAGTGCTACCATGTGGCAGTGGAGCACAACACTCATGTGAATCATGTCCTGTACACCAATAGTAAGGAAGAAGTGGAATCGGTTGGAGAGGAGGCGGAGGAGGAGGTCGCCGAGTGGTCGTTTATGGATTCCCTGTTGTTCGCTTTTACGGTGATCACTACTATTGGTGAGTTTTTGATCTACCTGGGTTTTTTGATCTACGACGAGTGAAGAGCTTTGAGAACCTGCCAGAGGTTTTCGCTCAGGTTTTTGATGTCAGATCAATCATTGTGAGTTACCTTGTTAAAGAAGGAGATGGTGTTTCGGAAAAACAGAAAGTTCATTTCATTTTCAGTTTTTTTATCAATGAATCAGTAATTACTGTAACACTAGAAGAATGGTCGTCTAAAATACGAACAGAAAGAAATGCCGAACTTGAAACAGAAAGTTTCTAAAATCCATTTTAACCAAAAATGCTTATAGTGAAAACTCAAAATTCGCCTCGAAAAAATCGAAAAGTTGAAACCGAATATTTCGATCAGCTGTAAACCATTCTCACTGATTCAGTTTGTTTTCAAAATTCTAACAGGTTCCTAAGCGGGTAATAAATGACTTCTTCCCAAGCTTCCATCCACCTAACTCAACCAGTTTCCAGTTTTAGCTCATGTACTTTAGTCTCTTTTCTCCCCCTCAATCCTACAGCTTCCGTGGGCCCCCGATGAACGTGCCAATTTCCTATTCCATGTTCACGCTTCGTCGAGCGAAACGTACTCAAAAAAGCCAGAGGTTCAGACATTATTTAGGGGACCATGAAACTTTCGAATTGTAATCTAATCACTGGAAAGCGACTAAACGAAGTTGTGGACACATTGAAACACAAGATATTATGGAAATTCGATGATTTAAAAAATGACTTCAGGTTACGGTAATGTCGCTCCTCGGACTTTCGGCGGTCGTCTATTCGTGATTGGCTATGGACTGATTGGCATTCCGTTTACCCTGTTGGCGATCGCGGATTTGGGTAAATTCATATCGGAGATGATGGTGGTTGCGAAGACGTTCTGTAAGAAGACGTGGAAGTGAGTTTGGGGTCTTAGCATCTTCGTAAGGGAAAAAGATAGGCTTAGGCTTAGCGACGTTAAGCCTAAGCCTAAGTTTATCATTTTTGCAGTCGAAACCCTGTTTACCAAGTTGAACTTTTGTAGAGTTATGAGTTTTCTAGTGATACTTCCAAAAGGCTTGAAGGAATATTTTTCGACTGTCAACTTTGAGTGCTGTTATCTCAAGAACAAACAGAGATATCAAAAATTTGTTAACTAAAAAAAGGTGTAAAATTGTAAGTTGATTGTTTTGCTAGTTGCCAACTTTTTATTTGGTCTTACTGTTCTTGAGATAAAAGCCCTCGAACCCGAAGATCAATTATTGGAGCAGAGGTCAACTTACAGAATATGCCAAACGTGTAGCAGTGAATTTTTCTGAAACTCACATCTTTCTCCAGGAGACTCAAAAAAGCGTGGAACCCGAACTTCATTCGCTACCCGAAACTGTCCGGCGCCAAAGACCTCTCGAACACGGACATTGAGGAGAAGATTTTGGACAATGAGAAAATCGAGGACGAGATTGAGCAAGAGCCTTCTGAAGCATCGGAAGAGGAGGATGATCTGACGGAGACGGAAGCCACATCTCTTTTTATTCTCTTCCTAGTCTACATCGGTGTTGGAGGCATGATGTTGGCCGCTTACGAACCGGATATGGACTTCTTCAAGGCGGTCTACTTCAATTTTGTGACACTGACTTCGATTGGTTTGGGGGATATTGTGCCGAGAAGGTGAGGAGGGTTTGAAGGCCTCGGGAAGATTCTAATGGATTCTGATGAAAATTCTGGAGCTCAACTTAATGTTCCGAAAGACAAGAAAAACTTCTCGGTTTCTGAAACTTGAGATGTGTTCGAGATTATCGATGGATTTTCGATAGTTCCTCCAGAAATGGGACTCTAGATTCCGAGAAACCAAAAATTTTTTGTTCCGAAAGGCAAGCTGAAAGAAAAACTTTGCGGTTTCTCAAAATCGAGATCTGCTCAAGATTATCGATGGATGTTCAATCTTCTCTCTAGACTGATATCGTGGTGGAGCATGAGTGATTTTAAAGAACTCTGAACATCGAAGACTTCAAGAACTTACGAATTCTAGATTCCGAGAAACTAAAAACGCGAAGTTTTTCCGTTTCAGAAACTTGATAATCTGTTGATCGAATCTGGAAATTCTGATGGGTAGTGCTTGCTGGGAGATTAGGGAATCCTCACAGATTCTGATGATTCTGAAAGAGAAGGAGAAAAAAATCAGAAAACAAAAAGCTTTTCCGGTTTCAGAAACTCGAGTTTAGATTAACACTTGGAATTTTTTCATTACGTATTTGAAACACGAACCAAAAAACATTGTTTGCTTCAAAATCTGGAAATTAGTTCGAAATTTCGTGTGTAATTTCAATTTCCGATAATTCAACCGTTTACCAAATTTGAACATTCTGAGACTGAAAATTCCAAGGGATTGGATTCTGGAAAATTCCGAGATTCTCAATGAATTCCCCAAGTTTTTTGTCTAAGAATCCAAGAATCCAATAATGCTAAAATCCACGAATTCTATTCGATTCCAGAACTTCTCTACCAAAAACCAATTCTTCCCGGTTCCAGCGAAACCTTCGTTCTCATCAATTTGAGAAACTTTCCTTTTGGGTTTGATAATGGATTTCGTGATTGTTCAGATTCCTCAAGAAAACTCGCAAAAAAATCCCATTTCAAAAACTTGAAATCAGTTAGAAACTTTGGAAAGAATTTTGATTGATCGATTATTTGCTGATCGAATCTGGAGATTCTGATAGGCTTTGAAGGCTTGAAGGTTAGGGTGAGGTTTAAAGGGGGAGTAAACTAATTTTTTTTTGACCGAGTTTTTTATATGGTTGGATGCGGAATTCACATTCGGTTCTTAAACTCTCTTGGACATGGGTCTGAAAATTTTTCGTTCTCCAGATATTCGCGAAAAACAGGTAAAAAAAATGGCCTGTGGGTGATCAAATGTGAAGAAAATTAAAGGAAGAAAATCTCAGGGTGATCAACGTGAAAATGAATAGAAAGTGTCTTCAGTGCAAATCGGTCTATTTTGAGCACTTGGAAAATTAGGTTCCTACCATCCGACTTTTCTAAAAATTTGTGGATATATCAAGCAACTCTAGATCTCTATTTTTGTAGTTGACAACTTTTCACGAAAGTCGCCCTCAAGTCAGTTATGGTACGTTAAAGAGCAGTGATCCAAAAATATGCGGTGCCTTTGCTCTGCGCACAATAACTGACTTGAGGGCGACTTTCGTAAAAAGTTGTCAACTACAAAAATGGAGATCTAGAGATGCATACACGATTTTTTAGAAAAATCGGATGGTAGGAACCTACTTTTTCAAGTGCTCAAAGTAAGCCGATTCGCACTGAAGACACTTTCTATTCGTTTTCACGTTGATCACCCTGAGATTTTCTTCTTTTAATTTTCTTCACATTTGATCACCCACAGGCCATTTTTTTAACCTGTTTTTCGCGAATATCTGGAGAACGAGAAATTTTCGAACCCATGTCCAAGAGAGTTTAACAGAACCGAATGTGAATTCCGCATCCAACCATATAAAAAACTCGGTCAAAAGAAAATTAGTTTACTCCCCCTTTAAGACGATTCTGGAAGCTTCTGACAGACTCGAAGTCGTTCTAAATGTTTTCCAAGGCCTCTTAAAGATTCTGAGAAGTCTGAAGGATGCTGAAAGATTTTCGAGAATACTGAAGGAAAGGAGAAATCAATTCGAAATTTCGTATGCAATTTTAGTTCGATAAATCGGCAGACTTGCGAAATTTGAACATTCTGGGGGCTCTGAAAATCGCAAAGGATTTCTAAAGGATTCTGGAGAATTCTGAGAATCTCAATGAATTCATCAAAAGTTTATTGTTTCAATATTATGGTAACGAAAGTTTTAACTACGCAAATATTGATATTCAATTCGCAAAAAAAACTTCAAGAACTCAAAACCTCGTATACCAAAAACCCAATTTTCTCAAAAAAAAATGTAACCGTTTCAAAAACTTGAAATCAAACTTTGGAAATTATTTTGATGCTGCGAATCATACAATCTGGTTTAGTGGATTTTCAGACTTCTCAAAGAAAAAATCAGTCAGAAAACTTGGAATTCATTTTGATTTACCGGGAATTTCCTCTGGAAACCCTTAGGCATGAGTGGAAATTTATGGATGGAATGTTAGTTTCACAGTCTTTTTCGAAAAGTTGGATTCTAAACGGTTCTGGAGAATTCTGAACGATTCTAAAAATCTCTGGAGAATTCTATAAAGTTTTGAAAAGTTTTCTAGTTTCAAAACTGACATAATATAAAGGAAGGCCAAACTACTCGATTTTACTCCCGGAACGATTCCAACAGCACTCGTTGAAAAAGTTGAAAAAACGAGAACAGTTTCCTGTTTCAGAATCATGTAAAGT
>LR543315.1:0-119309 GCA_900536305.3 Caenorhabditis sp. 40 LS-2015
TCCTGATTCAATAGATCAATAATGATTTTCTGAGAGATTTGGACAGGAGACAAAAACTAGCACAGAAAAGATTTCTCAGGCTTTGCTGTCCTAAGTGTCGCTTCTGTACTACTTCAAATGATTCTGGTCAATCTTTTCAGAAAAAACAAAAAGCAGAAAAGCTTCGAGTCTTCAGGACAATTTTTGAGAAGGATGTAGGTCGATTTTGTTGCAGAAATTTTCAGAAACCTTTCCAAAAGTTTTCTGCTACACCTAATCGATAAGAGCACGTCCTCCATTCTAATTGAATCACAGATGTCCCGAGGTGTCAAACCATCTAGAACTGTCCCACCACTAGGAATCGTGTAACTAGAGCATCTTCAAAAGTTTCCGGCTTCAACGAATTGATGGAAGCTCACTGTCCTTTTTGTTGGAATTGACGAGACTGTCCTACAATCGTGTACCGATAAAAACATCATGGACCAAAAAAAATGGTGGATCCAAAATAAAATCATGGTCCGGATAATAAAATCGTGAAAAAAAATGTGGCTCTTATCCGTTATAGGGGATTAATGAACTTTTAGGGGCCTCATGCAAATATAGGAGACGAAAGAACTAGTTCACAAGCATTGCGAGAAATCAGCCTACTATCCAAAAACAAGGAATAGAAAAAATATAACCCGTACAGATCTGAAGAAAAGTTGAAACTGTATTTTTTTTTTGAAAACCCAAAAAATTACCGAAATACGGTCATTTTAAACTTTTTTTTTCAACATTTTGAAAATTTGCCATAACTCGAGAAAAAATAATTTCTTCGAAAATTCCCTTCACTGAAGTTCTTAAATTTTTTTGTTCGAATTTTCACTCCCATAGTGAGTCGAATCCGAGGGTATTACTTTGGTACTAATACAGTTGAGCTGCTCCACTAATACAGATGTTTCTGGTATGTTATTTCAGACCATCATGAAACAGCAATCAGGATAACAGCTCCGAGCTTTCAAGGCAGCTTTTGAGAAGGATGCGGGTCGATTTTGTTGCAGAAAATTTTCAGAAACCATTCCAAAAGTTTTCCGCTACACCTAATTTATAAGAGATTGAATACACGCCCTCGATTCTGATAGGAATGTGAATTCAGAATATAGACATGAGCCCTCAAACCACCCACCACTAGGAATCGTGAAACTTAAGAAGAATCTACAAAAGTTTTCGGCTTCAACGAATTGATGAAAGCTCACTGTCCCTTCTACTGGAATCGTCTAACTCCACTCGACAAAAGCACGTCATTGCGCATCTACCAAAGAAACAATTACCTCTGCGAAGCCTCAACGGGAAAATAGGCAGTGTACACTGCCTTGAGCAGTCGTAACGGAAGGATTGGCCATGTTAGGAGTACTGCAATAAAGGTTAAAGAAGTGAATACATAATGTAGAATCTGCAGAGTTAGTAACAGTTGCAAAACAGTGATATTATTCGGCTTGATGATTCGGGAACTAATACGAGCTGTTTTGCACGTATGTCTTGTTCGAAGGTCGAAGGTTCGCTTCAAAAGTTCGCTTCCCTATGACTCACACAAATTCTTGATGTACATCTCAGTTGGGGTCTTATTGGATCGAATTCGAAAGTAGAGAATAGTTAGGAGAGAGAGCACAAGGTGCTCAATGATGATGAAGTAGCCACGGTCTGAAAATGTGAACACACTGACATTGCCAAGAATATTGCCAGGATATTATATGGATGCTCATTTGTTAGTGATGAAACAGAAAACATTGGTACGAAAAGTACAAAATGAAAATAAAAGTTTCAACTCACAATGTCCCACAGCATTGTACTCGAAGTCTTCATAGGGAACACAAATATCGATCATCTTAAATCAGTGAAATCACCGAGCACAACTCGCCTCTTTGTCGTTTGGAAGAAACAGAAATTGAAAAAAAGATGAAGAGAGGGGGATTTGGTTGCTATGGAGACAGGCAGGTGTTGTTGGAAAAAGTGAAGACGCAGGTGATACCTGAAGTGTATTAAGAAGAAAGGGGATTGCTGAGAATGAGTTACATTGAATATCTAAGAGAGAGAGAAGAGGTTCTTCTTGAGGAATCCACATTGCTCAGACAAAGAGAGAGCAGAACCTACGATAGAGATGAGGTGGGAAGGTCGAAATACAAACTATCGTCACGAATTTAGCTTTATCTCAAAAACTAGGCAAGTTATCAACAAGTTGTCAACCAGTAAATGTAGACAATTGAATTTACACATTTTTCTAGTTGACCACTTTTTAATAATTGCAGTGGTTCTTGAGTTAAAGCGTTTTGAAGATCACTGCTTCAGAAGATACACAAAACAAGCAAGAAATTTGATGGCATATTGACATTGGCACCTCATCTGGTATTAACTGTTCGATTTGCCCATTTCTGTTGCTCATGTTCTATAGTCTATCCTCGTCGTTTTTACTGTTACTTTAACATAGTTTACTGTTATGCATTGTTTCAAAACGATGATAACTCATGGATGACGATTCGTTCGATTTGCAAGTAGATTCACAATTCTCCAAAATAACACACTTTTCGGTGAGTATATCTGCCATCCACATTTTCGGTCGAGTCGCTTTCCGTCACTAGTTCCCGATTGTCAAACAGTAAGATTTTGCGGTTTCGAAACTGTAATTATGATGAAGGGTTTATAACAAGCTGTAATAAGAAGTTCAAAATAATACGAAAAGAGAATGAGAAAGACGTCGTCGGACTTCGGAATGTGCCCCGAATCAATACGTTTTATCTGAAACAAGACATAAATGGTTCCATATACAAAATGGTGTCTTCCTAACTGACCGTAACACGGTGTTACACATTGAGAGAAGCCAAATAACTTCTTCGAAGCACGCACCTGATGACTGTGTTCTCCGATGAGAAGTTGTTCACTGTTGAGGTCTGCAAAGACAAGCACCGAATCCTAGCTGTCGATTGTGATAGTGCATGCAGAAAACAGAAGACACCGAGCTGTTATCAAAGCGGAAGAAGGAAGATTTGAATACTTTTCATTCGTTATTTTTGAATAAAAATCTCTTTTGAATTTCAGAAAACAATTTTTCGATTAAGTGTTTTGAATCTTCGATTGAAAGCCACACTATACAGGGTGGCGCATAAGTATGGAGACTTTTTTCTGAGAGCTCTTGGCACCGTGCCAAGACCGATTTTTGAAAATTTTTTTACTATTTCGAAAATAGAAGAGTAATATAAGACGCCCTAAAGATGATTTGTCACGACGACCTGGTTTACATTTGCTACGCGAGTTTGTTCTCAACTCGTCATCATTACCACGTGTTACTCGAGTCAGCCATATTGTTCAAAGTGCTTACATCGGTCCACCACCGGTCTGTAAGATTTTCTAGTGGGTTAAAATTGAAGAACGTGACTATGGGCAACTAAAAACTAGAATACCTTGCTTGGTGAACAGTCACAGAATCTGTGGAATCATCAAAAAGAGGATTCACGAAATAACGCAAATAGATCAGTCAAACGATCAGACCAGGCATGAAAGTGGTCGAGCTCTCATGAAAAATGACATGGATACCAACAATCAGTGTATCTGCCATGGACAGTAGCAATTAAATCGGTCGGCTGAGAACCGGCTCGAAAAACCGGAGTAGTTTCTCAACGACACCTAGGTGCGCCGCCTATGCGCTTTCGGTCGGATCGACGGGGAAAGTTCGCTAGTAAGGCGCTTCCAAAAGGTCGAAACACATGGAAATAGTTTTCAAATGATTACTTGATATCTCCGAAGTACTTTTTATCTTACCGAAAGCTGTTTCAATAATCGGTCTTGGCCTGAGCATGCTAGACATCGGACGGTATAGTTCAGTGGGGTTTGTTGATGGAATCCTGGATTTGAATTCGGAGGTTCACAGAAGTTTGGTTTTGGAGTGTGTTATGGCTTTCTGAGTCACTAGCCATTTTGGCCAATTGCAATTCAATCTTCAAAAAGTCTCGCCACTGTCTCACGGCGTCAAAATCTTCAAATCGGGCCTCAAGGTGCATTTTCTGACATACGAGGCGGAGGTCTTCTGACCTTTCTCGTCAGGGGACCTTTGTTCGTGGAATTGTTTTGCTAATGAGTATTCAAAGAGGAAAGTTTTAGCTTGCTTTCACAAAAAACTTTGACTAATTTGATGGAGTTCTTCTCGAGTTATGAGGTGACAAATACAGGTTACACATGCGGCAAGCGGTAATATTTTTTCCGACTCGTTTGAAAACGTGCATCAAGATATGTAGCTCAAATTTTGTGAACCGTTACGGATATTTGTAGCTTTTGAAGTTATCTATCAGAAAATAGGCTCAATTTTGTTGTCACAACTCTGGTTCTCAAGTTTCACTCAAAAACAAAAGTCTCCATACTTATGCGCCACCCTGTATTTAACCATGTACAGTCAAACTTTTGAATGCCCAGAAACTGTAAACTTTCAGATTCAGACTTGCGTTATTAAGCGACCCTTGAAATCGTATCTCATTATATGACTGTTGAGTAAATCAGCATATAGTTTCCGTTCGAGAAGCGATACTGAATCTTGGTCGAATCAGAATTTGATGCAAGTCTCAATGTTTATATCCACCCGAAACAGTTCACATATTCCTGTTGCATGAACTTGTGAAAAAGTCGTAATTTGGATAATGTGGCATTCGGACGGAGTTGGCGTTTGTAGACCTGTACTAAACTTTCTGCCTATTTCTCTCTGCAAGAATTCCAAATCCTTCATTTTCAGATTGAAACGCTTTTCAACGTCTAACCTCACCCATGGTGTCATATCTCCCCCTCATTTGCATGTTTCCTTCTCTCTTCCAAAAATGTGTCTGTCTATGTATTCACGCGTTACTGTGAGAAGGATACAAGAGGAGGCAAAAACACATTCAGATTGTTATCTGATCACATCATTCCGCGCATATCTTAAGGGGAAGAGAGAAGGAGACAAATGGAAATCTTCCTGCGTGTTGAAATGTATTTGACGGGTGAGACGAAGACGAGTATGTGTTTACTTTTTGGACTTGTATAATACTTGTTTGTTTTTTGTATTTGTTAACAAGAGGGATGACTTCCGACTCAAGGAGAGAGATGGAGAAAAAGAGCAGGTAGCTAGAGGAAGAGTCACATTTTTTCTCTTGTTTTTGACCTTTTTCTTTATTTTTTAAAGAAATTGTATCATGTTTTTGGACGGATTTTTTAGATTTCTAGATACCTGAAAATTAAACTTTCTCCCGAACTTTTCAGTTTCAGTGAGGTCATTTACATAGTACTAACATACTAACGTACTAACGTTTGTCCCTCCGCTCTATCGAAGTATCTTGAAAATTCTACTGGCGCGATTTTGCGCTCCTTTTCGCGCACCACCGCAATCTTCATGTTTTAACGTGGACCAAGTGAAAAAGTTAAAGTAATTGAGCTTTTTGTGTTTTTTTATAGTCGCGATCTCGAAAATTGGAAATTAAACAGTGAAAACCTTGTTTATTTTTACTTTTTCACTTGGTCCTTGTTGAACAATCTGAAGACTGCGGTGGAGCGCGAAAGGGAGGCAAAAAATCACTAATATTCGTTTTTTTTTCTGGAGCTGCATAACCCATGTTTTCCGTTTGTTCGTCCTGTAATAGAAGAAAACCCTTTGCAGTCACTTTAATCACGTTTATCTCCATTCCGGTAACAGATGTCAAAAAGTGGTAAACTAACAGAATGTTCATGATGAAATGAGGAACATTTTGTTAGTTCACAACTATTTGATATCTGTTACAGGAATCGAGATAAATTTGGTTAAATTAGTGGTAAGGGAATTGACACACACAACAAAAGATTGAGGGGGTGGTAAGAATGAGTTAGTAATCTCACTTGAACATGATTATTATTATTCAAACTAGCTGAAACTGAATAAATGTGTCAAAAAGGTAATCACTTCAATAAAAGACATTGAAAACTTGCCTGTTTCAAACCCTTCACATTAAAAAGATTTAACTGTTTTGTTTTACTCATGGTTCTTTTTCAGCAGTTTCGTTGAAGTTAGTACCAGTTTGAGCACTGTATGAATCCCGTGATAGAAGCGCACCCCCATAGTCACTTTGGTCAACTGTATCTCGCTTTCTCTAACAGATATCAAAAACTGATCAACTTACAAAACATTCAGGACATTATAAGGAAAAGTTTGTTAGTTGACAACTTTTTGGTATTTGTCACAGGAACTAAATTCGGTCAAAGTGGGGACAATGGGTGTGTTCTCCTATTATAGGATTTACGGTTATAGCTCCTTCATAATATTCGAATAGTCAAGCAGTCACTAGTTTAATGATTGGATTTGCTTCATGATCACGTTTTGCTCTCACAGAGACACAAGAATGAAGGGTTCGTAAAATGTATTCAATTTTTCAACCTATAATAATTCGCAAACATTTTTGATTCGCCTTAAGAAGTGCCTGATTTTCGAAAGTGTTCAATTGATGAGTATGTGAAACAGGCAGAATTCCCGAGACGCAGATAAGAAAAATACCATTGCGGCCGAGCTTTTTTCTTCCATCTCTTGAATGTTAGGTGGAATTTTTTGATCCGGGTTTCTTTTTCTCATAAACTGCTCTTTTCGAAAACAGAAAGCAATCAAAAATAAAGATTCTAGGAGTACTAAAAATTGGTTTCCTGTTTCAGTAAGTTTACAAAAAATGAGTGAACAATCAGTTGAATTTAACGACCGATTAGCAAAGCCCCGCTCTCGAAGACATAAGTTTCGAAAATCCAAAAGATTTCTTCTGTGACAGTACCGAGATATGAACGAAGTTCGTCCAAAATGGTTTCGATCGGTCAGACATCATTTGAAAATCTACAGGAATATCCGGAATTTGTTTTCAGTTCGAGCATTGTGCTCTATCACTTCAACTCAAAAAGGTTTTTGTACACAATTTACTCACTTTTTTTTGAAAATGCGATAACACAAGAATTAGTTCCCGTTTCAAACAGTATCTGAATAGTGAGCAAATGAAACAGTGTTTAGTGATACGTACACATTTTCCAGGGAGTCGTTCGTACATAGCCTATGTAACATAGGTGGAAGTTACATGATCAGCTTCGTGAGAGCATTGTGTATTACCCAATGATCAAGACTTGTTTCTGATTTACTCTCAATTGATCATCAGTTATTTTCATGTTTTCCTGTTTTGAAATCTCCACAAATTCTCAGGCATTGCATTTTGGATTTGGTAACTGGCAAATCTCTGAAGAGTAGCAATAAAAAAAATTGGAGAAGTTTCACGAAAAATCAACATTTTGAACACTGCTCGTTGTCTTTCAACAATCATCCAGATCAAAATATTGGCCATACTTTTAAGAGATTGAAAAAAAACCTCGGCCGCAATGTTATTTCTCTTAATTCGACCAGGATAGACATAAACTGTTTCATATACTCATCAATTTAACACTTTTGAGTATCAGGTACATGCAATACCTGAAGAAAAACACTCTCTTACTTTTTCCCAAGTATTAAGTTGTACGAAAAGTCTTTGTCACTTTAACTTCGCTCCATCGCCTCTTGTTCAATTGGTGATTTTTTTCAATTTTGTTTTTATATTTATGTACGTCACATATTGCATGTTTAATACATGATAGAAAGATTCAGGTAAACGGCAGAATGAACGAGAATTTACTCGATGATCATCATGCACTTAGAGGGGTGTTTTTGTTCATGTTTCTCCAGGGTCAATCGAGCAACGATGCAAGACGAAAAATGTGCGAGACGTTGGGCGCAGACACCGTCCTTAGTAAAACCATCACACTTTGGTTCGAAAGATTCGAGAAAGGGAACTACGATCTGAAAGACAAACCGAGGTCAGGACTCTCTCGTCTCGATATTCATGACGATATTTCGATGGCACTGGAGGGAGAGCCCCGAGCTACTTTACGTTAAGTAGCTCTGACAGTCCACCATCCACATACTATAGTTTCCAATCACATTCGCCAAATGGGAAGAGTTCAGGAATTCGAACAAGTCGTTCCACACATTTTGAGCATTTTCCGTAAAAAGGTCCGATGTGACCTGTCACTTTCTCTTGTCACCAGAGAATCGAAGACGGACTGGATCAACAAGATGATCATTGGAGATGAAAAGTGGGTGCTCTATGTCAACCATGCCAGAAAGCGGTAAGGGTCCTTGCGGTATTAGTGGCGATACCGGAGCCTAAAGGTGAACCCCACGAGAAAAAGGCGATGTTGTCAATTTGGTGGGACGGCGCAGGAGTGGTATACCGCGAGCTGCTTCCACACTTCACTATTATCAACTCTGATATCTACTTTTCTCAAATGGAAAATTTCATCCATGTTCGTCGCTCGCACAGCCGAGGAGCTCAAAGTGTATACTTCTATATGACAACGGAAAATCACACTTTTCTTTGAAGACCCGCAGTAAGCTCCAGTCTTTCGGAATCGAATTTCTACCTAACCCACCATACTCTTCTGACCTGGCACCAACTGCATATCACCTTTTCCGATCCACCCAAAACCACCTTTCCGGAAAAAAATTCCACGATAGTAAGGGTTTCGAAAAGTCGTTTGATAACTGTTTCGCCTCCAATTCCCCAGAGATCTACGCAAATGGGATCGGCTAGCTTTCGTTGCTCTGGCAACAAGTTATGAACTCTAATGGCAAATACATTTCATATTAATTATCGTTTTCTTTGAATAAAACTTGTCTTGAAAAAAAGTGACAAAGACTTTTCGTACAACCTAATAGTTCCCGTTTCAAGCATGTCTCTAGAAAACGAGCGAATGAAACAGTGTTTGGTGCATGAAAAGTTTGCTTGTTACATGATGTGACATATATCATCGAAAAGCTCATGAAATTTCCAATCGGTCCATGTAACCTGTTTTCATGAAACTGCACGTTTCCGAGAGAGTTGGGTCGAAAGTACTGAAAAGTAGTAAATTTGCACAGAGATGCACCAAATTTTGATGCCTACATAATTCACAGCAGTTTTCGTTGAAAGTTGTCAACTACAAAAATGAAGATCTAGAGTTGTTTAATACATTCACCAAGTTTTATAGAAATCGGGTGATTGGGACATTTTTTTCAACTGCTCAAATTTGACCATTTTTGACTGAAAATGGTCAAATCGTATATCTTATTGGACGGAACGGAAAACTCAGCAATTGTATTATCCCATGTTCAAGACTTGTTTCTAAATGCTATTGATGAATCATCTTTTTTTTTCATGTTTTTCCGTTTCAAGACCGTCACAAATTTTCAGATATTCTGTTTCTATAATAAGTATTAATCCCCCCGTTTTGTATTTGACAACTTTCATACAAAATGGCTGTGAAATGAGCTACGTCGCGCATAGTCATGCGACATGGAAAATTGTTACATTTCAATGCTATTTCAAACTTTTCTGACCAATGATCTCAAGCGCGACATAACTGGGATGATTGGGATTTTCGTTGAAAGTTTTCAACTTCAAAAATAAAGATACAGAGTTGCTTAATACACTCACCAAACTTCATAGAAATCGGTTGATTGTAACATGCTTTTTCAACTGCTCAAACTTGCTTTCGATGAATCATGATTTTTTTTCATGTTTTTCCGTTTCGAAATGTCCACAAATTTTCGGATATTCTGTTTTTGGAATTCGTACCAAGTAATGAATTCGTACCAAGTAATAAATCCTTATCCGCTCACAATTTTTCAAAAAACTGAGAAAATTTCACGAAAAAGCACCATTTTGAACATCTCGTTGTCTTCCTACAATATTCCAGATCGAAATTTTGGATAAAGTGATAATTCGTTTAGATTTTTTCGGAAAAAAACATCGTGAAACACTTTTCCGGAAAATTTTCGAACCATTTTTTTCCCCGGTACGCCAAACAAAATTGTTCTTCTCTGAGAAAGGTTTGTTTAATTTGAATTTGCTAGTGTTTCCGGAAGAGAAACATCAGGCTAATCGAGTGCTATGAAACAGGAAAAGACAATTCTCGAAAATTCTTATCACTTCATTTTTTTGTCTGCTTCTCTGCGTCTCTCTCTCCCCTCTCGTTTTCTCTCCCACTGGAAAGACTCTAATCCCAGAAAAAGGTGACACATGTTCATGTTCTTCACCCTTTTTCTCGCACCCCATATCTTCTCCCTCCCCCCAGTTTCCAATTGTTTCCAGTTTCCCACATACAATTTCTCCCTCCATTTCCTTCACATTCGCCAACTGTCTCCCATGTTATCTCAGTTGTTGGTCACTCTTTCTTCTCTCTTTCTCGCTTTTCTCTCTGTGTCTGCGTCTCTCTTCATTTGTACTCTCTCTCTCTCTCTTGATGATTACAACATTGGAGGGGAAGAGAGCAACTCTTCTCTCTCTCTCTCTCTCTCTCTTACACTATCGATGATGATCACATAAATTAGAAACATTTCGAAAAGAGGCAGGAATTTGAGGAACGAAAATTTTGTTGCGTTATTTTGAGAATGAGATTCAAGTTTTGGGTGGTTTGGTGGCAATTTGAATTTTTTGTCAAATTTTTTTCGGCTTCAGGAAAATTTCATAAGTTTTGAATATTTTCGAAATATTGTTACGGTTATATCCCCTTTTTTCAGTTTTGAATTCTCACCCAAAAGTTCAAAGTTTTGAAATTTCATCCATAGTTTAAAGTTTGAGCCTTTTTATAATCTTCAAAATCTTATTTTTTCCGTCTCGCGAAGGTTTTATGGTTTTGAGACTCAAAAGCGCCCATTACTCGGATATTTTTCAAGTCGAACAACATCTATTTTTTCAAATCTCTAATTTTCATGTTTTTCAATCCTTGTGTGAAATCTATAGGATGGAATTTTTCACCCCGCTATTGATGTATTCGGTTTTTCGATTTTGAATATGTTCCTTCATGGAGGTTTCATGGGGTTTCAGATCGCTTGAGCTCTTAGAAAAAGTTCGAATTTTTTCGGTATCATGGAGCTTTTATCCGCTTTGAGTTCATTTTCAGTTACTTATAGAGGATTTCCTAGTCTTTCATTCTCGTTAGAAAGACTGATTCTTGTCAGTAATCACTTACTTATTGGTTCAACATTCTCTTTTTTCTCGATTTCAAATTACTGTCAAAAGTGGAAGTTTAAACTTTTGGAAGTTGTCCCTTCTTTTTCATAAAATTTTGCCGTGCCATAGTTCTCATATGAATCCTTTTGATTTTCCGGTCTTCGATCCACCTATTCGACTTCGTTTTTTTTCAGCTTCTTGTTTTCCTTTCTGTTTTCTGAGCTCTTTAATAACGAACTTGAAAAAATCTTGTATTCCCGATTTATTCAACTTGCTCTCTTTCGTCAGATTTTGCTATCACTTGTGCACAAATTCTGTGCACAATTGTGCACAATTCAAATTCTGTCCGCTGATCTTTTGAGGAATCACGAAAACACCTAAAAAAGGGGGAAATTCTGTTGATTTTTTAACAAATCTATCAGCGATCTTATTTTTCAACAAAATTAGACGTTTTTAGGTTCGTTTGTTTTGTTTTCTTTACCTCAACAATCTCTACTATAAACAAAGTGCGAAAAAAATTCGTCTGCATTTAAAAACGCATAAATTTGATTTTTTTACGATACCGAGAAACGCGTCAACAAATAATGCAAAGGTGCCCTACTGCGGATTTCATGAAAAATTTGACGTGTTGTGTTAAGATATAAGATTGGATAGAATTTCAAAAGTTTCTCCAATTTTTTTCCAGTTTTATGGAGGTTACATAAGTTGGAGATTTTTTTGTGCTCATTAGTTCGCATACCGTAACATTATTTTTCTCTAGAATCGTCCGTTTCCCAATTCTCTTGATCAACTGATCTTGCGTTATTTGTTATAAGAACATGGGATGGTAGTAATTTCCTGTGGCCGAAAATTGTGTTTTCGAATTCCCACCAAATCTAGAAATTGGAGTTTTACCAACGATTCCGTTGATCCCACTATGACAAGAATTATCATCACTTTTTTCCGTTTCGAAAAGTGATTATGAGTTTCACTGATTTCTATCATCAGTTGATCTACACCTACCTCAATGTTTTGATTGCTAATAACCGCCCTTTCCTTCCCTTTTGATCTCGATATACATTGGAGAGCTCCAACTGCTCATAGTCAGCATCAAATACAATTTGAATTTTCGGTAAAATTTTTACTGTATCTAGCAAATTGTATATGAGTCAGATATTGAACTCATACTAATTTATAGTGCTGAAATTGTCGATACCTAATTCTGATATGATGTACAGATAAGCATTCTCAAGTTTTCGGTTTCAAGTTCCCGCCAAATCGAATGTTTCAGATGTTGTGAGGTAATCGGAAGTTGCTATGTAATCCCGGAGTTATCCGAATTTTCGACTTTGCGTTTCCGTCCAAAACTTGAAGTTTAAAATTTTTTTTTCAGTTTCACCATCTTGATTTCTTCTTTCAATTCTTGATAACGAAGTTCGTCCGTACGTTTGGTGTCTTATTCCTCTCCTTGTTGCCCAATTCAAACAGCTTTTGTTTATGCTCTCTTTTCTCTTTTATGTTGTCTTTTGTTTAGATTCCCTACACCCGCTTTTAAATTGGTGCTAATTTTGAACATGTCTTTAGACCGAATCGTAGTACTTGAAGGAAAACGACAAGTGAAATGTGAAAGTTTTGAAACCCAAAATGTTTGGGAATGTTTTGTATAAAATCTAAATTTGAAATTTTCACGATTTCAGCTAGTTTCGTTATAGGAGGTTTTCTCATTCATCTAGGGGTCTTCAATGGAGCCACAATTTCAACCTCACTTTGATCACACTTATCTCATTTCCTGTGAAAGCTATCAAAAAGGGGTCTACTAAGAAAATGTTCCGAACATTTTGAAGAGCATTTTGTTAGTTGACCCCGTTTTACATTCCCTTACAGCAATCGATAAAAATTCAGTTCAAGTAAGAGCAGAGGCGGGGGTTATTCGGAAAACTTGTTGCCCTTGTTTCCAGCTAGGAAATGCCGAAAACTGCGGCAAATTTTTTGATAATACGCGGGATAGTTCCCGATAGATGATATACATAACATCAGTAAAACTTGTAATAGGTTTTTGATGACCAATGACAACAGTAAAAATTTGACAAACCAATCAAATTTTCGGTTTCAGGAAAGCGGTTTTTTTTTGGGGATTTCTTGTTATTCTGTTGACTCACCGGAAACACTCCATGCTAATTTCTTCTCTTTTAAGAGATCTTCTCTCGTTGACTCCTCTTTCGGTATCGCTCTATAGTACTTTTGTTATTTCCCAATCTTGTCTTGTGAGGAAAAATATGTATGATTCACATGCTCGGTCATGGTTCCAGAAAGCTATCACATGGTAGAAATGAATCATTTCTAATGATTGCATGAATCTTATTGTTTTTTTTTCTGTTTCGGTAACTATCAATCTCGTGCAGCAAATACTACAAATTCACTGACTTCTGCTTGGAACTTTCTTCTTTGACGTTTTGAAAAGTGGCTTTCAACAACCCAAGTGTTTCCAAAATTGGTGAATGTAAAAAGCAACTCTAGAGCTTCATTTTTGTAGTGGACAACTTTCTCTGAAGATTAATGGGGAGAAAGTTAAAGCGTGTCAAAAAAAGTTGAGTTTTCAAGAAATCATACATTCGAAACATGGAATTTATCATCTTGCCAGCTTTTCTCAAAATTTTCCACTTCCAATCACCTTGTGAAAATGGACTCTCTTTACAACCTTTTAATTCTAATTTTGATGACGTTCGTTAAGATTGACAAGAACTCTTCCGACAACGGTCATAATTTGTTTTTCAAACTTTCCGTTTCTGAAAGTTTTCTAAAAGTGACAACTTTCCATTCGGTTTGATATGTAATCTTGAGCTATCCCGAGTTCCCATTTATTTCTTGTCCAATAGAAATCAGCCAAACGTGTGTGTTCCGTTTTCCGTCCAGCACACGAAAGACGGAAGAATGATTATATCTCAGTTCTCCGATAAGATTGTGAAACGAGTTTTTTACCGATCGATAGCTCTCATTGAGATATACATTTTATTTGTTGACGCCATTACTGTAGCATTTTTCATACTGAAGATAACCCGTTTACTGGAAAATGCCGTAAATCTTATGCTCAACTCTGTTTGACACGTTCATACAAACACAGTTTCTGTTTTATCTCCCAATTTATTTTTTTTCGAGAAAAATGATGGATCATTCATATAAAATTTCCAGTTTCGATCGCTTTGTAAAAACCGACTCTGTTTAAAATACTTCAATAAGTGATTCACAAGAGCTCTTCCGAAAACGTTCATAATTTGTTTTCTAAAATTTCTGTTCCTGAATGTTTTCTAAAAGTGACCATTGTCTTTTCGATTTCCAGAATCGTATCACATGGTAGAAATGAATCATTCCAGATGATTGCACGAATCTTCTTGTTTTGTTTCATTTCTGTTTCTGTTTCCTCATTTTTTGAAACTCTTTGCATGAGGAGATGTTGGATCAGTCGGTGCTTACCCAAAGAATAAGTATTTCTACTTTGAGGTTTTGAAAACAGGCTTCCAACAACCTGATTGTTTTCAAATTTAGTGAATCTACAGAGCAACTCAAGGGTTCATTTTTGTAGTTGACAACTTTCTCTGAAAATTAATGGGGATAAGTTAGAGTGTCAAAAAAAATGTTCGAAAAATTTTTTCCACTGCAATATGAAAGCTGAATGTGAGTTGCTCTATTCACCAAAGCATACATTGCCTCATTAATGAAATCCTGATGAAAGATTTAAAAAATCACAAATTTGAAAAACGGGAAATTTATTATTTTACCAGCTTTTCTCAATAATTTCCAGTTTCAATCACCTTGTAAAAGTCGACTCTGTTTACTATCTTCCAATTTATTCTGTGATTCCATTTGTTGAGATTGACAAGAGCTCTTCTGACAACGGTCAAAATTTGTTTTTCAAATTTTCAGTTTCTGAATGTTTTTTAAAAGTAACAACTTTCGGAATGACGAATGGTACAGACGGAGTGTCAACAGATAAAATGTAGATCTTGATAAGATCCATTGATTGATATAAAAATTAGCTGAAAATATTGACGGGGAGTTGAGATATGGCGTTTTTTTCCGTGTTCAGTTTTCCGCCAAGCATACGGAAGATGGAAAAAAGACTATATCTCGGTTCACCGACAAGGTTTTGAAACAATTTTTGGACCAATCGATAGCTCTCATTGAGATCTACATTTTACCTGTTGACACCTTTTTTGTAGTTTTCTTCATTCCAAAGATAAACCGTCTTCCGTAAATCTTCCCCTCATATCTGTCAGACACGTACACACAAAAAACATGCAGACTCCGTTTCACCAGACTTGTATCAGAGTGACATGCTGTCTTACCGTTGGTAGTCGTGTCATGGGTATCTTCATCGTCAAAATAATCAAAGAACGCTTGGTGACAAGCCTTGAGACACAATTAAGAAACCGAAAAATTGTATATTCTCCTATTTTTTTTCCTCAGAATTTTTCTGTGTCACCCACCTTTTAAACCTTTCCACATTCCCCTTGTCAATATTCGATTAACATGCAAATGTTTAAGCAAATTTTCCAGGCATGTAAAGAAGCATCATTTGATGTCTTCCACTCCCTCCACATCTTCGAATCAGAAAACGAAAGAGGTGAATGTGATCGTGGTGGGTGTGAGCGGTTCGGAGGCCGTCAAAGGGCCGTGTGGAGTTGGCAAGTCTTTGTTGTGCAATCGATTCGTGCGGCCGGCGGCTGACGAGTTTCATAGGGAGCATTCTTCGGTGTTGTCGCAGGTGAGAAGCTGGGGCTTTGGATTCTTGGAGTTCACTGGATTCTTGGATTCTAGAAGATTCTTGGATTCTTGGATCCTGTTTCATTTTCCAGATCGATTTCTGTGGGAGCCCTGTAATCAACAAGGATCACTGGCTGTACTGGGGATCCCGTCTATTATCTGCTCCAGATGGCTCGGGTCTGAATATCCTGGTCAGGGTTGCCGAGCAAACAGGTTAGTAGGTTTCTATGGACGTCGGAGTAACATAATATCTCTGCTAATTAGAGGTTCCGATAAAAGTAGACTCTTTGAAACATCGAATTTTTCTCCAAATTAACTTTCAAGATTATCCTGTTTCAACCCCTCTAAATCTTCCTCTTTAATATCTCCCCAATAGTAAACTCGGTTCTCTCTTCAGAATTCCTCGACGATGAGACGTTCGAAACCATAGCGGGGTGCTCAAAATCGGAGAACTATTGCCAGAGGTGTAGTCGGACGAGTCTGCAGAGTCGCGACAAACTGATGTATATACAGAAGGTGAGTATTGAGTGGAAGGGATCAATTTGAGGGGCACCCGGAAAAAGTAGAGTCTGTACATGAGCTTCATGAGAATTCAGAATCCGAAAACATTGCTCCAGAAAGTCGAGGGCATCTGAAATCTTGTGAGCATTGATTCTGTGATTTGCTCTTTCCAATGATCTTGGATACAAGCTCCATTTTGATCTACAATTGCTAGAAAATCACGAACAAAAGTTTTTCTGCTACAATGCTAGGGCTAAAGTTACCAAGTACGGAGGCCCATTACTCGGTTCCTAAAGGCGAATGACTTCTGAAAATTTGTGAGCATATACTTCAAAACTTGCTCTTTCAAAGAAGACATAACAAGATGTCAGATTAGGTCTACAATTGCTGATAAATCGGTCTTTAGGAGCAACTCGGTCTGGAATCCGAATACCCTCAACACCTTCTCCCCGATGGAAAGTTCAACGTCGATGGCTTCATTCTTGTCTGCGATGTCTCCACGGACTCTACCCTTCAAAACCACTCCAACCAACTTCTATCCATCGCCAAGGCAATCTCCAAAACCAAAAAGCCCATTCTCATAGCCTTCACAAAGTGCGACGAGCTCAGTGTGGACACCAAACGACACTACACGAACCTGTTCATGGCCACCAAGGAGTTGAAGCACGTGTCTTCTCCGGTGGAGACGTCGGCGGTGAAGAATGTAAACGTGGAGTACGTATTTGGGACGCTGGCGGCGTTGTGTTTGAGGCAGCAGAAGGCGGTGAGAAAACCGATGGGCTATCAGGAGGCGTCGTTGTTTGTGGAGCAGAGGAATTTGCATGTGAAGTGAGTTGGGTTTTGAAAAGTTTCTAGAATCCAACTAATTGTGCATACGAATTGAAAGTAGAACTTGTTAAAGCAGTTATAACCGTCTTGAAACAGAAAAAAGTTAAGGTCCGCCCACATTTGCAAGAGTACCGCACAAAGTTTTCGAGTACTTACAGGTAGGCACCACAATGAAAGGGGGCGGGGCGACCAAATTTTTCTCCCCGCGGCACCAACCCATCTTTGAAGCCTTGTACCGGGAGTTAGGAACCCATTATTTTTACACTTGAAACTTGTCCCTACGTAATCGACTGCGTAGAATCGATAGGAACCATCAGTTTTTCAATAACTCTAATGTTTTGGTTTGAAAACATCGAAAAACAGGTGTCGTCGCGACAAAATCGACTAAAAAGCGTGAATGTAAGTCACCGTCGCAAGGTTTTTCGATGGTTTCTGGTAGTTTTTGAAAAGATAAATTGGATTTTGAAAAAAAATCAAAATTCTGTGGTGGACTTTTTTCATAAATTTCAGTCAAACTGCCGTCTGAAATATATAAAAAATTTCAGTGATGACCCCTACTTTTTTAAACAGATTATGATAGAAACGGGCATTGTGTACGTGTATGTCAATTTTCAGAATGATTGGTCACTTTTAAGTAGTTTTAGTACTCATCCGAAAATTCAAAATTTTCAAAATGTTCAGTTTTCAGGATTTATGAGGATGATGCAGGTCACCATCGCGGGTTTTCTTTCTAGCGGTAGATTCTACGCAAAATTTGCCACAAAATATATCAGAACCAGAAAATTCTATAGTGGGCAAAAAAAGTTATGAAGCCTTTTTTACGACCAATTTGAGCCAAAAAGCAATTTTTTTGAAGTCCTGAACTTCCTCGGCTTAGTAATCATGTTTTCTTGTGATAACAATACTTTAAAAGACTTTAAAAAGAAATTTATCCCAGAAAAAAGTTGAACTTTCGTTTTCGTTTTGGAAGTCAGGTGTGTTACCAGTTGCGCCATCCAGCAAATCTGACGCGCGTTCGTGGCGACAGTGATAAAGGGGATAGAGAGCGAGCTGTGAGCGACGACTAAGCTCCACCCACTTTCCTGCGCACCGCAAAAAGCTGAGGAGAAAATCAGTACATTGAGGTTTGGTACAAAAAGGTGTCCACCTCGGGATTGGAAGAAGATTTTTTGTTGAAACTTTGGGAATGGACTTCTATCAGAGGGGAGAAGACAATCCAACAATAAAAATAGGAAAAAACCTATTTTAAAAGTTATGTTGTGGTGCCTACTTACAGGGGTAGAAATAATGTATGCATCTTGAAATGAATACTGTTCCAGACTCACCCCTGGTTCAAGCATGATATCTATCTTATGCTGATGGAACTAAGAAACAGAAAATTTCTTAACTAATAAGATCCGCCCCCTTTTGCAAAACTGCATCACGATGATTCTTTTCCTAATCAAATCGAAAGGAAAAATCAGAGATCAAGACCCTCTGAAACCCATTTTTTTCGGCGAGAATTCCAAAAAGTGATTCGAAAGAGTGCATCTGCCGGGTTTTCAGTCAAAATTCCATGGAAACCTATGCAGCCTTGTAAGAATGGGCGGAGCTTCGGGAGTTTTTAGTTAGTTTAGCCTCGTGTACTTGAAGAGCATTCAGTGATCATCATGCCTGATCATGAGGGGAGTCTGCAACAGTAACTCAAATTTTTTTCTCTGTCATCTTCAAAAAACGCTTTCGTCTTAAAGAAGGTTTAAAACTAGTAGTGTAGCTATGCCGAATCACAGAAGGGAATGTGCCTTTAAATTGAGCTACTGTAGTAACCAGGACCAACACACCTCAGGAAATCTTGAATGTGAGGGAAACTTATATTGTGGTTGGAGCATGTGAAGTGAGACAAGATGCATTGAATGATCTTATGACCGATCTGCAACGGAAAAAATTAAACTCCATCCACATTTGAAAGAATGCCGCACAAAGTTGCCGAGTACGTGTAGGGGTAGAAATAATGTATGCACCATGAAAGGGATACTGTGCCAGACTCACCCCTTGATCAACCGTAACGTTTATTTTGTGTTGAGAAGTCGGTAACATGTGAAATAGAGAAAAACAAAATTTCTCAACTAATAAGATCCGCCCGCTTTTTAAAAAGATGTTTCCTGCTCCCAATAAAATAGAAGTGAAAAATCAGAAATCAAGACAGTCTGAAACCCATTTTTTGACGAAAATTCCAAAAATTGCTTCAAAAAAGTGTAGCTGCTGGGTTTTCAGTCAAAAATCCATGAAAACTTATATGGCGCATTTTGCATGAATGTAGACTCTTTGAAACATTGGAGCTTCGGTAGTATTTTAGAGATTTTTCCAACGTGATCAATAAAGAGTCCACAATGCCTGAATACGTGGGGAGTCTGCAACAGTAACTCAAAATTGTTTCTCTTTTTCAGACACGCAGAGCATTCAGTGATCATTATGCCTCCATAAGTGAGGAGTTCGAAACAGTAAAATTGTTTTTTCTATCATCTTGAAAAACTCATTTCCTTTGTCTTAAACAAGTTTAAAACTATGTAATGTAGCTATGCTAAAACCGAGAGGGGTATGTGCCTTTAAGTTGAGCGAGGTAATCAATTAGCATGGAATCTTGAATGTGAGGTAAACTTATGTTGGGTTTGGAACAGAAAAGTTCAACAATTAGAACACCATAATCTCCAGATTTTTGGGCCACAAATGACAATTTGGAAACTGAGTTTTTTTGAGAAAAATTCGGTTTCACACAGCTATTATCACACTCCATTTATAGAATTTTTTCATTCCGCAATTCAGACATTTTGTTGAGCCGAATCCAATTCAAAACTCTGAGAGACCAGCGTCATCATCTTTTCCATTCCAGATGCTGCTTCTCGACGCTCCTCTCCAAAGCGGTGCCCCTGTACACCTACCCGAAACAGTGTCTGAGTTGGAATCAAGTTCTCGCGGACATCGATCGACATCCGGATCTTATGAACTTCGTCAGCGTGTTCGGTAGCCGAGTGGCGTTCGAGATGTACGAGCGATACGTGTCCGAGGCGAAGGAGTTGTGGGCGATGAATCGGTGGGTTTTGAATGGGAGAGCTCTTGAAATTTTAAACAAGTTAATATGTTTCAAGTGGAAAAGAAACATCTAGAACCTCGACAAGCAGTTGATGGGAAGTCCATGTATACAAGCAAACCTGAGAATGCCAACATTCATTCAAAAGCCGGTAAAGAGTTACACCGGGTTCAGTTTAGACGCTAGAACTCGGACATAGGATAGGCTTCAAGAAGTTTCACAACATACCTTAAACGAATAGTAGGACAAAACCCAACATTCTGAACGATACAGCCCATTCCTGTTTGAACGACCTTGAAACATTACATGAGAAAGCTCAAACGGAACAAAATTGAAATATCGAAACGTTTGATAGAGCAGTTTGAAGAGGAAGTGTTCAGTTTTAACGCTATGATTTCCATTTTCAATTATGAATCCCGTAAACACATTTCAATCAGAAAAGAGCACTAATAGAATTTGTGCAAAGTCTAGAAAACGTCTACTCGATACAGTATAGATTTTTTTTTCCAGACTCCGCTCGCTGATCCCTCGACTGTTCGATGTGTTCGAAGTCTTTCTGGACGTGGTGGATCTGGTTGATATGGAATGGAACATGGCCAGAGATTACATTCGATGCCATCCACTGTTCAGTGTGCTCTTTGAGAGCAATGGTTGGTTATTGGGGAGGTCTCGAGAGGGGAGAAATGGACAAAAATTATATCTGTAGTATTATTATTCAAACCAATAATTACAGTTGTTATTGTGAAAGCATAAGTCAACGATTTGAAACCGTAGAAATTTTGTTTTGAATCTTTGTGTTTCACCTACCTCACAACTACATCTTTTATTGTTTGAAAATCAGTTTTGGTCCTATTTGAATATTTTGCAGACTACGACGTAGACCTATGGAGTCCCTCCACATTCAATGTAGATGACAAGTCGCGGCTTCCAGCGGAGTTGATTCTTCTACCGGAGGCCGCCAAAGTTTTCGAGCAGTTTCGGGTGAGTTGAATAGAGTTGTAATGTGAATGTGAAAGTAAACTAGAGCTTCAAAAATAGTGTTGGTGGAACAGTCAATTTTTGGTCTAGGGTCAACTAGATAATAGTGCCAAGACAGTTACTGTAAGGCTGTAAGGTTTTCTGGAGTTTTAGGGTAACTGTGTTTTCCGTTGAACTTCTACAAGGTTTTGGACTTTGAAACCAATCGTTTAGGGTTTCGAAAGGGCTGGTTTCAAAACGTCCATCGCTCAACAATTCGGTAAAATATGTAGGACTCGAATCAGTCTTTGAAAACATGCAACTTATTTTAAGCATGAAATTCGGTGAACAATCACTTTTTCTAGAAACCACAGTTTCATATGGACCACTTGAAACAGATAACAATTTCTGTGACGATTGTGGGTTTGAACCAGTATCAATCGAATTCTATCCTTTTGCGTGTCATTTTGGCTAGAAATTCAAAAATCTAATTTTTTAGGCCATCAGTTTCGAGTTTTCATAACTTGACTCAGAGACAAGATAGAGCACTCAAACCAGTACCAATCTTTCGATTGATCTACAAAAGATGGCCTAGAAATAATGAAATCAAATTTCTAGGTCACCAACTTGAAACGGCAACAACTCGACTTAGAATTAGGATAGAAGGCTTAAACCAGTACCAATCAACTGCTCTTTTCTCGTCC
Source organism: Caenorhabditis sp. 40 LS-2015 (assembly GCA_900536305.3). NCBI lineage: Eukaryota > Metazoa > Nematoda > Chromadorea > Rhabditida > Rhabditidae > Caenorhabditis > Caenorhabditis tribulationis. Next base: position 21,795 of record LR543315.1, read on the forward strand.
GTCTTTTTCGCCTAGAAACTTCAACTTTGGTTTTCTGTGACAACTTTTTCATACCACCAAAATCAAGTCATCAACTGAGAGAATTTTTTCAGTTTCAAAAAGTTCACTAAACTTTTCATTGAGTTTTCTGCTCAATTCTGTTCGTGGTTCGTTTTATCATGACCATAACTAATTTCAAACCTTCTACTGAGCTCTGAAACCAATAACCAATCAAATTCTCGGTTTAAAACTTCAAAAAACTTTTCAGATCTCCACCCAAAACTTCCGTCTCAAACAACAACTCGGCCAGGAACTCGAGTACCTCCTCCATGAAGTCCCTCAAATCCTACCGGGCTCCTCTTTCGACTCCTCTTTCCCATTCTTCCAAAACTTCTCCATCGTCCACAAGTTGAGCCCAGACACCATCGCAGAGGTCTACGATCGCTTCCAACAGAAGCTCATGGAAAGTGCAAGGTCACAATTGGAGGAGTGTCTTCTAGAAGTGTCATCAGCGATTCAAAACTCGTGGAAACCTTCCGATTACGTTCATATGGATTTGAGAAAGTTGGAAGACGTCAGAAACTTTTTGAGCGGAGATTCAAGGTACGAGTGGATGCGTTTGATGGAAGGCGATCGAGATCAGATTATTCTCTCGTTTTTGCCCTTCATCTTCAACCCATCTCCACTCAACTGCCCCACCGCGGACATGTGTATCGATATCGTGGGCACCTCGATTCTGAACGACTTTTCGGAGAGCACGTTCGGAGGCTCTTCTGGATTCTCCGAGTGTTTCGAGGCGACTAGGAGGAATTCAGGGAAACGAGTGCCCAGGATTCAGGTTGGTATCAGTTTCCGAATTCAAGTTGGAGGGCTAGACCATAGAAGTTCAAACTTACCCCAAACGATTCCCCTCGGTTTGCCAAAAACTACCTAGAAATCTAAAAGTGCAGATTTCTAGGCCAGGATCTTCAAACCACCATAACTTGATTTAAAATATAGATTGAGAGCTGAAACTCGTACCAATCGAATGTCGGTTTGCTTGTCTTTTTTGACTCCTAATCAGAAGATGACCTAGAAGTCCAAGAAAACGAGAAATTTGGGTTTCTAGGCTTTGAAATGACCATAAAACCCATGATCACGGTTTGCTTATCGTTTTTGACCTACATACCAAAAATGACATTGAAATTCAAAAATTTGGGTTTTCTAATCTACAAACATCGAAGCGTCATAAATTGGTCTAGAATCAAGATAAGGCTTTAAAACAGGAATCTTTTGAATTCTCTCGCATTTCCCAAAAAAATTTTCTAGAAAATTCAAATCTGAGTTTCTCGACCACTAACTTCGAATTGTCATAACTTTTTTTAAAAGAGCATGAACATGCAATCAAAAATCAAATTCTCTCGGTTCACTTGTTCAATACCTTGTTCCAGAAACCGAGATGTTTTTTTTCCTCCAGATCTGCGCCATGTGTGGAGACCGTCTCTCCATCGACTCCCTGGCCACGTCTCTATTCCACAACGACCTCATCCGCTCCTCAAACCTCAACTACTCCTCAGACGGCTCCAGTTACCTGGAGCTCTTGGATGAGAGCACCCAAAACTGGTGCACCCTGGAGATCTCCATGTCCAGCTACCATTCCTGGTTCCATCACAACGATAGCAGTCCTAAAGTGGACTCGACGGATGGCTATTTATTGGTGTACAACTCTCAAAGAGCGTCGAGTTTCAATTATGCTCGGTGTGCAATTGAAAAGTTGGCCGAGGGGAGCGCCGTGAATTTCGATTGTTGTCTGCTGGTGGCGGTGGTCGCTGGAGGAGGGAGTAGTGATTCGATGAAGGTGAGTCAATAAATAAAGTTTCCATGTGTGGGCAAACAGGAGGGATACCTCCCACGTACATTTAGGGAGTTTTCCAATGAGAAAATGCTTTGTTTTTTGATTTCTATTTTTTGAGCATTCTTTGGGGATCCATAGTCAGTTGACTATACTATACTTGAGATATTCTCTGTTTTGCTATTTTCATTTTAAGTAGAACTTTTAAGAATTTTGATCTGCGAAGTTCATGGCTTGTTTTGGCTTTCAATTTCGTGCCCACTTTTTAACAGAGATTCTTTTTGGAGTATCTATCCAAATAACGACACTCTGGCAGATTGTTATTGCCATGTTGCTGCATGGATTTCGAAAATAGGTCCTTTTTTCACTTTTGAACACTATTTGTTCCGTTGAATCAGAGAACCAAATGCGTTCGACAGATGATTTGCACGAAATTTTAAAAAAAATCCAACTTTTTTTGTTTCAGAATTTCGAGATAACAAGCTCATAATACATTTGTTTCAATAAACGTTGAGGCCACACGGTGTTGCAAACGGATACTCGAAGCAAGCGCGCTTTGTCGCTAACTTTCCTGGCAAAGTGCCAAGATCAGCAATTGGCATTGTGCCAATGAATTTTTCAGTGATAATTTGCACAGGGGCGCTTCGCAGCGACCGCGTTCACAGCCGCAACGCGCCGGAGAGAACTCGAAAAAACTCAAACGCGTGTACCCTTCTGCAACCCCGTGAGGCCACAAATAAATAGTCAAATTTTCTCAAAAAAAATTTAAAAAGAAAGAACATTTTTTGTTGCAAAACTTTGATATTAGACGATTAGCTCCGGTAATGAATTTAGTTCTACCGATTTCGCTTTTGAATTCTCAAAAATGACATAGTTTGGCTAATTTTGAAATGCATGCACCGAAATTGCACAATTGACGTGCCAGAGCTGTAAAAGGGGCGGAGTTTAGTGCCGCAAATTTGGAGTATCGTTGTTTCCAAGAGTCGTGATTTTTTGCAAACGTCTAACATTTTTCCTGTTCCATGTTTCGCAATTTTTGATGCGACTTGTGGTCTGCAATATTGCCATCAGCATTTTTACGAAAACCTCACGTATGCTTTATTGGAGCACCTCGTTCTACGAACTGTTCTTGTCAAAAATTTGAAACGGTGAATTTCCAAGAAAAACAAATAAAGGAATGTTTCACAGGGAGAGTAAAAAGTTCATAAATAGTCTAGCAACAATTCGTTGTTGATTCATTCAGCTTGATTCATATCGTATTTTTGAAACATTGCAAATCTTTTACCAAAATTCACTTTGCAGTTGAAAATTGTTAACTTTGAGGTCTTGAAAAATGATTCCCAGCCATCCATTTCATTTGAAATTCAGCAGTTATGTAATGCAACTCTAGGTCATCATTTTTGTAGTTGACAACTTTCTCTGAAAATCATTTTCAAGTCAGATAGAGCGAGTATAACTTTCTCGTCATCAGCTCTCCCAAAAAGTTGTCAACTAGAAAAAGGAAGATATAGAATTGCTCAGCATAGCCAACGACTTTCAGAAAAATTGAGACGTATTTGAAGCCTTCAAAATGGGCTAAACCTTACTAAATACTACGTAGTTGTACTATGAAATCGCCTGCACAACAACAAGATTTTTTACGCACGCACACACACTTTTCACTCTAACGGAGTGTACGAGTCTATAAGTGTGTGTGTGTGCATGTGTAAATGATGACTGTTCGCGGAGCTACTTGAGAGAGCACAGAGAGGGCCGAGTGGATGGATACAAACCGTCCGTCATCTTCTCTCTCTCTCCCATTTTTCTACTGTTTGCTCAGAACAAGGCGGCTAGCTAAAGCTCATTTTTCGACCCTCCCTCTTTTTTTTGTACTAGCTCCCATAATCTTTTGTAAAATTAAAATGTTTATTGTTTTTAAAATTGAGTTTGAGTTATGTATCAAAACTTTGAACATTCCTTGAAACAATGAAAAAAATTATGTGAAGTATCAAGTTGGCACAATTAATTTTGAAAACTTCCAAATTGACTCCCACTTACCCGATCTTTCTGAAATTTTTTGGATATATAGACCAGTTCTAGATCTCAATTTTTTGTTGACAATTGCTTTCGAGTCCTGTAGAGCGCGTTTAATGGCTCGACCTCAAACCATTGGTTCTGATTTTTTCAAAAAGTTATCAACTACGAAAATGAAGATCAAGAATTGTTTTGTGTTTTTACACAATTTCATAAGAATCGGATCACAGGTTCTATTTTTTCAAGTACCTTTCCTAATCCTTCTTTTAAAACAATTGAATTGGAAAAAAGTTTAGATAATTTTTTCACCGTTTTGAAACAGTCATATTGTCAATCAATTACAAGTCAATGCTAATTTTCGAACCTTTTTTTTAAGCAAATGGGAACAAATGCGACACCGAACTAAAGCTATACAGAACATGCGCCTTTAAGACTTGTCCACTATTTCCACGGAGACCTGGCGCTATATAAAAGCAAACGCACTCTACTGGGAGGCGCTTTCCGCCTTCAAATTTTCGAATTTTTTAATGCTTTGGGTAAAATTTTTTTCGGTTTTTTCGAGGTCAAAGGATTGCTCGCCTCCTATTATCATCACAATGTGTGGAAAAAACTGAAAAAAATTGTCCAAAACAATATAAACAATTCAAAAGGTTCGCCGGCCTAAAAATTTGCCCGTTGGAGCGCGATTGCATTTCTATAGCGCCAGGTCTCCGTGTATTTCCAAATTTTTTCAGCTTGTGACCTTTGCCTTCGCTCGAAATAATTTATTTCACACAAATTTTCAAAAACGGTGGACAGCTTTGACAGGGAAGGATTTTAAATGGGCTAGTTCGGTGGAGCGCGAGCGCATTGCTTCCCATTTGCTTGATAACACGACTTATCTTACCAGATTTTGATTAATTTATCAGATGCAACAATGAGAATCTAGAGTTGCTCTATACACGCCTTTCCATCCGTTAAGTTGGAAAAAATGTTTAAAAATCGGTTTTCACCGTTTCGAAACAGTTATATTCTCAATTAATTATTCCATGAATGATTCCTTTTTCGAATTATCTCGTGCAACAAGTTAAAGATTGAATAAAAACTTTCCAGCCGCATAATTTTTTTGAATTTTCGTGTATAGAACAACTCTTGATCTCAGTATTTTGTTGTTGATCACTTTTTCTGAGAATTGCTCTAGTGTCCAATAGAGCGCGTTTAGTGAGATTTGAGATCGTTTTGCCAATTTTGGGCTTCTTTCTTATTTTGAGAAGTCCTCAACTACAAAAATGAAGATCCAGAGTTGTTCTATGGATTCACAAATTTTCAAAAAAATTGTAGTGACTTGGTCTACGTTTTCAAATCCTCAAGGCTCGCCTTTACGTCCCACGGATTAGATAGAAAAATTTTATAAAAATTTTTCACCGTTTCGAAACAGTTATATTTTCAGTCAATCTTGAGAGAACTATTTGATAAAAAACCCACTTTCAGATCGACTTGGACCACCTAACAGAGGGTGCCGAGTTGTGCAAATCCATCGGAGCCCGATTCACCGTACTCGATTTCCGACAACGAAAACCGAAATCGAATGTTTTGAATCTTCAACTCATGGAGTTTCTACACGATGTACTCGATGGACAGGTTCAGCAACCCATGAGCTCCAACTCCACGGAGAAGGTTTCGGAGATGTAAGTGCGATAATAAAACAAAGAGCCTAGAAATGGGCGGAGCTTACTAGGAGCGGGATTTTTTTGATTACCAACAGAACAGCCTAAGTTCTCTACTAGTTATGATAGTATTGAAACTGGAAAAAAATCATCCAAAAATGTTTTCCAAAATTTCCAATTTTCATTTTCAGAACCAATCTGCAAAACGATCGTCCCTCGATGCTGGCTCCATCGTTTACTTCTTCTGGCATTCAGTTATTGAACAGTAAGTTTTCTACACCCAAAAATTATCTTGACAAAGAACCTGGAGTTTGAGATGACGGAAAGTGAAAAATTACAAAAAAAATTCGGATTCAGAAACGAGAGAAATTTTGGAAGAAAAAGATGTAAATCAGTAACAGACACGACGACCTTCGGCGGAACACAAAAAATGAAAATTCGCTGTTCCAAAAATTCGAGAAAAAGCATACAAAAAATCTAGAGATGACAGATACTCTAAACGTCACAAATCTCTAGCGGCATTCACAAACTGTTGAACATTGTCATGTACCTTTTAATTTTCAACGTTTTTTTTTCAGGACCCGACACCTCGACTAGGAGTAGACGACAGAAGGCAGTGAATTCGAATCTGAGGTGAGTTTTTCTTTAACTTTTTTTTTTCAGTCTCTGCTAACTCTCAAATACAAAACGTTGAAGATCTGACTGATTGGTTTCTTTCAAATTATATTTCTCTTTTTTTTTTTTGAACGAAAGTTTCCAATTGAATTGTTTTTCGAAATCACACCCAACCCTAAACGATGCCTTCGAAACAGAAGAAAATCCGAATAAAACCCCCAATAAAAAACTAAAAAAGAGTCTGTTCCAGAAACCGTGTAACCCGAGCGGATCCTCTTATCATGTCGCACTTCTACAGTAACCCGATTGATATTCAACCAGCGCCTCTGGCGACACCAGAGGCTGTCGAGTTCTCGCCCATTTATAAACAGGTTGAGGTGAGTTTTCTTCACCTGATGGGATAAGAAACGCCCGACAGGACGAATTTTTGAAAAACTAAAAGTGCAAAAATCTAACAACGCAAAAACGGTGTTAAATGTAGGGCATTTTCAGACCTGATTTTCAGCTTCTTAGAGGTCTTGTAAGCAGGTTTTGAAAACAGATTTGGGTAGACACGATATTCTTTCGTGACCCTATTTGCTTCCAGTAAGCATCAAAACTTAAATTTTACCCTTGTCAGACGTTGTTGCTTCCCGATTATTTTTTTCACTGTTTTTTGGTTTTGATAAGGGTTTGAACGGTTTTCTGGGTTGTTTGGTATTTATACTTTTCCTAATTCTGTATTTACCACCGAGACTGCTTCTTCTTTCATGCTGTATTTCAGGACGCCATGACAAAAATATTGGTCAACGGATCGACTCCAAAATCGCTGACAAGTCCACTCTTCACCAAATACGATTCATCTCCAGAAACCAGAAGCACAACGTCTACAATATCTGGAAGTAGTTCGGGTGGGTTTTTCATCTTTTCTGAATGTTTTGATACAGCTCTAAGATCAACATCGATATTGTCGTTTCTGGCACCATATGATATTTCATTGAAAAAGTAAAAGAAATTCACAAAAGAAGAGAATCAATTGATGTCAAATATCGCAGTTTCACTATACTGATTTGGTGAAACAACAAAAATACTTCTGGTCAGTACCTACTTTTCAAACAAAGAAAAAAGAAAAGCTACTAGTGATTTTTGAGCCTCCCTTTCGCGCTCCACCGCAATCTTCAGTTTTTAAACGCGGACCAAGTGAAAAAGTTGAAGTAATTGAGCTTTTTGTTTTTTTTATAGTCGCGACCTCGAAACCTGGAAATTAAACAGTGAAACCTTGTTTATTTCAACTTTTCCACTTGGTCCTCGTTGAAAAATCTGAAGATTGCGGTGAAGCGCGAAAGGGAGGCCCAAAAATCACTAGTATTTAGAACAACGCTTTTGGTTACGTTGAGAAACTGGTGCAAAATTTTGCAATTTCATTGAAAAGTTGAGAAAGAAAATTGTTTCTAAACAATTTCCAGAAGTTTGCTAGTCTGTCCGATTGTGTGCAAATTTGTGCTGTTCGAAATATTGACTTCATAAAACATTGAAGTTTTTCTAGAATAATACATAACTTAAATTTTCCAACTCTAGTACCATCGAACCAACAGTTTGTTTTCAACGGAAACTATATGAATGAAACTGAAATTCCCCTACAATTGAAGTGTTTCCAAATTGCAGCTCCCCGAGCAGTCTCCGCCGACCTCACCCGCCGTTCTCGAACCTCCAGTGTCTCTCTATCTTCCGACTCCATCAATCGCCTTCATCGAACATCGAATCTCTTCCAACTCCACCCAGAAACCGCCATGACTGCAGAGCAGAAGCATAAATCTCTGTCAATAGAATCCCTGTCAAAAGTGAACGAAAAAGAGAAGAATCCTCGAGGATTCGTTCGAAAAGTGGCGACGTCCTTCAGGCTGAGGAAGAACTTGGTGGATGATGAGGAGAAGGAGAAGAAGAAGAAGACGTCGGTGACGACGACGTCTCCAGAACAGATCTCGTCGTTTCTGGAGAAGATGGCCACGAGGAGTCTGCCACAGTCGCCGAGGACGGATAGGAAGGCAAAGTTGTACTCGTCGTTAAGTGAGTTTTTTTGTAAACTTCAAAACTTCAAACCAAAAAAAAACATAATCTATGGAAAATTTTCCTTTCAACCGTGCAAATTTCAGAAAATTTGAATGACTGTTTGCAGAGATAGGATGATTTGAAAAAACTTGAGAAAAAAACTATGTTCATTTTTTCTCAGTTTCAACCTTAACATTTCATCAAATTTTTGAAAAAACTAATTTGCTCAAACGTTGATTTCACCTTTGCAGTTTTCCTCACTATCAGAATCGGCCTAATAACCTTCGGCGCGCTACATTTTTTTTCTATTTTTTTTTTCTTGAATGAGTGTATCTCAAGAACCATCAGACCAATTTCTATGAAACTTATATGGTTGGATAGGAAATTTTCTGAGGATTATTTTAGAGTTTTGAACTTTTTGAAAATCTGCTTTTTGACAGATTCTAGACCTCTTTTTCAGACAGCACCACCGAAGCTGTCCTCTCCTGGCTACCATCGAAATCCTCGAAGCGGCTGATGAAGAATAAAAGTGCTACACATGATGTAAGTCTGTTGGTTGATATAGAAGGTGCATGAAAACCGAAGAATGATCTACTGGTTGGTCAAAAAGGGCGCGAAACTGAAAAGCGTCTTTTTCGACCTGACAGTAGATGTATTATGGCTTCATGGCATCTTTGCACTTGAAGTGATGAAAAACAGTATTATTTTTCACACATTTTCCCGTTTCAACATGTCCATCAAAGGGCAAAAAGTTTTCCATCTTCATTGTTAAGTTTTCATAGGAACTTTTCCAGCTCTCCACCTCCCTAATCAACTGCTCCAGCTCCACAGCAAGTACGAGTACCCAAGGAGTCATCGGTCCTAATGACACTCTGGACTCTTTGTGCACATCGTCAACGTCTTCATCCGGAGTACCAGTGTATCTTGAGAAGTGTATCGAGTTCATTGAGATGGTGAGTTTATTGAATGGATTTTGGAAAGGTATTGAAAATTCCACGAAATTTTACAGTTTTGAAACATTCACAAAACTGAAAAGTTTTTTTTGATTAACAGTCCGTCGAAAGCCAATTCATCCTTTTAACATCTCACCCCCATTTCCAGAACGGAGGATTCGAGCAAGAGGGTCTATATCGGGTGCCCGGCAATCAGACGCATCTAGCCGAGTTGGAGAGGAGGTTCTTGAAAAGTGTAAGGATTTTTTTGTTGGTGAAATTTCAGTTTCAAACTATTGAGAAGATGAGGAGGAAGGGATGAGCTGGAATCTTGTTGTTGATTCACCTTGACCAATTTTCATCTGAATTTGGCGGCCTTGAAATCCAAAAGATGGATTTTTAGTCCAGCCCTTACAATTTTGAAAGTTGATGGAATGTGAGTACTTCCAATATTATACTTTTCAAATTTGCAGTATCAAAAACTCGATGAAACTGAGAACCTTAACAGTATATTTATTCCAACGGCCGTAGTTCTCTGACTTGTTAGTCGAAATAAAATTTCAGGGAACTTTCGACGTCTCCACCTTCGATACACCGGTTCATGTGGCAGCAACAGCGCTCAAAAGTTTCTTCTCGTGTCTTCCGGAATCGTTGATTCCGACGGATTATCACTCGAAATGGAGAGAAATTATGATGAATTCGGATGGCGAAGAGGAGGTGAGATATACTAATCGAGTTATCGGATTCTAGTCTGACTTTGACTCATAATCTTTATACTTTATATTAACTGTAAAATGAAACTAGCAACCACCTGAGAAAATTTATGTAGTTCATGAAACCGCATTAGATTACCTAAATTTCTGAAACATCTTGAAATTCGAGCCTAAAAATTAGAGTTTTTACGTCCTCGTGACCTCATTTTTTGATGAATCGAAAATCCAAATAGACGGGCATCATCCCCAGATATTCAGGAATAAACTGTGTAAATTTCAAAAAAATCGGTCAACTTTGAGTATGAGAAAAGTTGCGCGACACATTTGCCGTTCCGAAACTTTCCAAAATTAGTACTGGAAAAGTGGGAGATCAGCTGTAACTTGGTCCATTCTTGAGATATCAAAAATCTAAACACACGGGCATCAAGGTAGCCCCAGTTCCAGTCTTCTGGTCCAAGATTCATGAAAATCGGTTCAGTAGGAGCTGAGTTACAGAGTGGCACATCCGGACAAACATACGGAAGTTTTCAAATGTTATTAGTAAAGATAGTTTTAAGACTCCAAGACGATTCAGAATTTGTTCAATTTTTTACTAGAATCACGCATTGGCACTGAAGAGTTCCAGAACGTCATGGTTCTTAAACGTCCAGATTCTGAAATTCTAATAAGTATGAGAAAAAAACGATACTGCTTTTCGGAAACATCAGCTCAATCTGGATTGCTTTTGAAGCAGGAAAATTTTGGATATATTAGTAGACTGTTTTTGAGTGCTAGACGTTTAAAAACCGCGTAGTTTCCGATCCAAAACTGTTCAAATTCATGAAGATTGAGAACAACGATGTCATCTTATTAGCATACAGTCGATCTCAGAAAAACGAGTGTTCCAGAAAACTTGATTCAGAGACATCTCGGTTTCAATAAGTCTTGAAGGTTTGATTCCTTGTTACAAGACTGCTTATTCATACTCCTGAAAAGTAAACGTCCACATTTTTCTCAGTTTCAACTTCAACTCGTTTTGAGACCAAGACATTTCAGAAATTAATACCGTAGGAAATTTCAAAATCTCAATACTTCCAGAAGCTCCCCTCGATCCGTCTGGCCATCTCCACCCTGCCCGCCGCCAATCAAACCGTCCTACGGTATCTAGTCACGCATCTTGAAAAAGTGTCATGCTCGCCGAAGACAGCCATGAACTCCATGAATCTGGCCAAAGTGTGGACGCCCACACTTTTCAGGTTTGAATATTGGTTTTTGTGAAAAATTGGCCAAAACAGAGTCGAGTGGGTTATCAGAACTCTGAAACCTCAATTTCTTTAAACTCATTTCTTTAATTCTTGGCCATCTTTCATTTGATTGTTCATAACGAATACAAACTCTTTTTCTATACCATTTGAAACCCAAAAACTTTTGAATTCTTTCCAAACAAACCTCATATGTTTCAGACCGGTGTTCACCTCGTACGAAGAGCTCTCATCTGGTATTATCGCATTTCAGTTGGCATTGGAACTTCTTATCCTCAACTCCCGTTCACTTTTCCCAATGAGCACGCTTCTGTGAAGCAAATAATAATATCGGTTTTTATGTATGCATATATTTTGAATTCGAAAATGAATATGATCTTTTTTGAAATCTATATGTTCCTAAACATAGAATCTTAGACTCCATAAGAATGCAGCAAAATCAGGGGTGGGATTTTACGTTTACGGATTTTACGAATTTTACGATTTTACGACCTATTTTGGCGTTCTTACGATTTTACGGCATCCGTAAAAATTATTCTCGTAAAATTCGTAAAAAAATTATCAGGATTTTTATGAAAATTTTGGATTTTTTTTGCTATTATGACACCTAGAAATCTTAAATTCTGTTTGAAAGAAAAACACTTATTCTGTCTTGCCTATGACGGCAGAGGTAGAAAGATCACTAACATTGCCGGCTTTACTCTAAATAACCGGAGAAAAACATTTCGACTGAAAAATATTTGAATACTCCTGAAATGTTTCGAAAACACTTCTTCAAGGTTTCTAAAGCTTTTGACTATCAAATCGAATACCGATTTGTTGCAAAAGTGGTTACTCTGGATACATTTGTAACAGTCGTCTTATTTTACGAATTTTACGGAATTTACGGATTTTACGAGGTGCTGATCCGTAAAATTTTACGTTTTACGGATTCCGGAAAAAATTAATTTTACGCCCATCCCTGAGCAGAATCTCAGAGTTTCAGACTCTCGAAATTTTGAAAAAAAAATTGTCTGTTTTGCCAAACTAGTGAGTTTCAACAACTAGCGATTCAATTTTAATATGTAATCTTCAATTAAAAGGTTTTATTTATCATTTCCATTTTTGAATTTACAGAAAATCGGAAAATAAAAAATAGGAGAAAATAAGTTCGCACATCAATTAGATAGAAAAATAATTAAAAATGTTTCTTGCCGTTTCGAAACAGTAATCTTAATCAATCTAGAAAGAACTATTTCAACAAAAAACCTGTCACTTTCAGATCGACATGGAGCATTTAACAGAGGGTGCCGAGTTGTGCAAAGCCATCGGAGCCCGATTCACCATACTCGATTTCCGACAACGAAAACCCAAATCGAATGTTTTGAATCTTCAACTCATGGAGTTTCTACACGATGTACTCGATGGACAGGTTCAGCAACCAATGAGCTCCAACTCCACGGAGAAGGTATCGGAGATGTAAGTGCGATAATAAAACAGAGCATAGAAATGGGCGGAGCTTACTAGGAGCGGGATTTTTTTGATTACCAACAGAACTGTTGACAATTCTACGCCCTTCGAGCGAGAGAATTGCCAACTTGCCGGCGATTAACTCAGGGTCTTGGGAATTTGCCCTCAAATTCTCCCTGAATTATCGCCTTAATTATGTGACACTAATTTCTCCCATTTATTCTGGTTTCTCCCGATTTATCTCACTTTGTTCGAGTAAATCTCTTCGAATATCCAAGAAACTCCTGTTTGAATGCAGCGCGCACTGCGTCAGCAAGTGCGCTCCACGGACACGCACGCGACGCGACCGCTGCGCGCGCTGCCCTTAGCAGACGCAAGGATTTTAGGCCAACGCGCCGACAGTTCGACTTCCTTCCCACGTTCGTTACGACGACGTCTGTATTCTGTATCCAAAAGATACATTATTCCTATTCTAACACGACATCTATCCACGTTTTGGCGAGCGACGGTTTGGTGAGATTCTGGGTTTTTCCCCACGGTTTCCTCCTGGTATCCCACAGGAGGTTTTAGGCCAGGGATTTTCCACCTTTTCCCACACTCACTTTTCCCCGTTTCCCGTCTTTTCTCGTGTAATTTTCCCCCTTTTCTCTCAATAAACCCTTATTGAGTACTTTGTGTTCTGTTATCCTTTTGCCACCGCTTATCTTAGAACTAGGGGCTTGGGGACATTTTGGGGCGATTCCACACACTCGGTGCGACTCGGAGCGGCCTATCGGCGGCCTCGGCTCCAGTGTCGACATGGTGCATCGACCGTGTTCAGAGTGTGTTCACTCTGTGTTCCGGAGATACCGTTTTTCCTTGGAAATTCGGATTTTCGCGAACCCAGCCGATCCGTGTGTGTGGCGGCGCTCTGAGCTGTCACCTGCCCTTTTAGTCTAAGATACAAAAAATTCAGAACTCAAATCTCAATCAAAAATTCTCTCTTCACATCTCAATTGTATTTCCTCTCTCCCTGGTACGCTACTAAAACCTGTGTCTCTTCTCCTGTCGTCCGTAGCCCAAAGGAAAACGAGTCAGTCACACATCGATCGCCGCAGAAACCGCTGAAAGCAGATCGCAGAGCTGCGGGCAGAGAAAAGCTGAAAAATTGGAGAATCCGAGGTGTCGGAAGTGCAGCAGTAGCCCAGTCGAGTATTCCAAAAAGAAGCGAAATGTTCTGTGTATCAATTCTCCAAGTTGTGTGAGCCAGCCCGTCGATTTAAGATCGGAGGGCGCTTGAAGGGTCTTACGAGGCCCCGACAGCAGGCAGGAGAGGAGAGCCAACCCGACGATCTACGTATCGGAGGGTGCCGGAAGGACTCACGGGTTCTCGAGGCAGGCAGTAGAGTAGTCTAGAGCTAATCACGGTTAGCAGACAAAAAAGGGAAGTCACCTAGCAGAGAGAGAGAAGAAGAGGCACCTGAAAAAGTTCAGAAGACGAGTTGAGGGTCCACCCCACCGCGTCGAAAGCCTAAAGTTGCTCGAAAAGCGAAATAATCGCAATAAGTAATCGAATTCCCTCGAAATAACCAGGAGTTCAGTCGAAAAATTCGTAATTTTCCTCAGAAAATTCGATTTCATCTGAAAAAATCGTCAATTCCCTCGAAATTCCATGAATAATTCTTCGAATGTTCACTGAAATTCAATCAGAACCACCGAATTGCAAAGTCAAAGCCCCGTCGAAAATTGCTCAGAATTGCTCATTCTAGGGTGGTATTTCGTTTCAGAAAATTTCGAAGCAGAAACGTAGCAAAATAGAAATCGTTTGAAGAAGAAATGTGTCGAATTCGATTCTCTGCGGAAAAGAAATGCGTCAAATCAGAAAATCACAGAAAAGAATTGTGTGAAAGTGGAATTGTAGCGTTTTGGAAAATTGTTCGCAGTAGAGCGCGAATGCACAGCCAGGCAAAAATTTTTTTTTTCTGGGTTTTTCTTACTATTTTTTTTCGATTTTTCCTCTGTAATATTCAATAAAACCTCCGTGTTTTTGGGTGAAACGCTAGCTTTTTCATTTTTACATCATATGTGTGAAGTTTTGATGAAAATTCGTGCTTCAGGCTTCAAAAATGAAATCGAAAATGATTCGAAATTTTGACGGCTGGGCGATGAGGTTGAAAAGCTCGAGAAAAGACGGAACGCAGCTGTACTATTGCGTTGACAGGTATTTTTTTAAACTTTCCTACTTGATAACACTTTTTTTTTTCCAGAAATCGAAGGGCGAAGTGTCTGGCTGCCTACAGTTTCGATCCCGCCAACAACACGTTCTCCGTCACCGTCCCACATTCTCGTCACGACAAGAATTATGTTCGCGCCGATGTGATTTTTTTCTGATCTGTAACCAACAAAAGTATAACCTTATTTCAGTCATTTCTCATGAGACAAGAATTGAAAAACAAGGCAAATGACGGCACTCCAAGAGAAGTCATCGACGAAGTCCGAGCTCAGCACTCCGCCAACACATCCATCGCATCAGGCAGTTACACCGCCAAAAGATGTATGATTTATAGAGCTAAAGAAAAAGAAAGCTCTGAAACGAAGGAAATGAACAAGGGAGGAGCAGTGGCGCCAGAGTTTGAGAGTACAACTTCGGGAGAGCCGTTTCTACTTGCAGACGAAGTTCATGCAGGAACGAGAATCTTGATGTTTGCATCCGATATGTGTCTCGACATGCTTGCGAATTCGACAATCATTTTGGTGGACGGAACGTTTGACGTGGCACCTGAAGGTTTCACTCAACTGTTCTCAATTCATGCCTACGTACGTATTGCTGCGGTAATGAAAAATGCCTATAAACATTTTTCCAGATCGCTACGAACGTCATCAGACCGCTGATCTATTGTCTTCTCGGAGACAAAAAAGGAACTACTTATCAACGAGTTTTACAAGTTTTGAAAATGCAACCATGCCTCGCGAACTGGAAACCGACTCTGGTCCTATGCGATTTTGAGTGTGCTATCAAGAATGCGTTTGTCGCTGAGTACCCGAACGTATCTGTAGAAGGCTGCCTTTTTCATTTGACTCAGAGTTGGAGAAGAGAAGCCAAAAAGCTGGAACTTTATGCGGAGTTTACGAGTGAGGCTATAAAACTACAATAACTTTGACCTATACATTATTTTAGATGGATCGATAGTCGATTTTTGGTCAAGACTGAAAAGTCTTGCTTTTGTACCGACTGATGTCTTGGAAACGCTGTACAATGAGATTTTGGCTTCTCTCCCAGCTAATGTTCCAGCCGAGCTGAATGGTAAACGAAGTTTCTCTCTTAATTTGAAAAAATCGTCGTTTTGCAGACTTCTTGCTCTATATTGAACGAAACTATGTGACTGCCACATCGAGATTCCCTCCGTCAATGTGGAGCTGCCACTTGAGGACCATCAACTGTATCCATCGAACAACTAATTGTTTGGAAGTATGGCACCGCACAGTCTCGGTACCAAGCGTTTTTTTTCCAATTTTTTCAAATCTGTTGCTTCAGAAAGTCGTCGCCACCAAAAACGGAATGGCCACTGTTCAACTGTCAGATGTTATCAAGACACTTCGGTTGGAAGATAGGCATACTAGACTGGATGCAGCTGAGCTTCTCGTTAACCCCAACTTCAGCGTTAATAAAAACCGGATGATCTCCAATTTGTTGAAAGACAGAAGACTGTTGAAAGCTGTCGAAAATTCTCCACACCCACCGAGCCCTCCGTTGGGTGGAATCGATCTCTTGGATGCTATCGCCTACGCATCCGATTTTTGATTCTCTACGTCTTCCTCTGCCACCTGATTTTCTTTGTTCGATTTCACTGAATTTTCCTTTTTTCTTGTTATTCTTACTTTTTAATAAACATTTTTTTCAAAATAGTACAATACATGAGAACCATTTTCAGAACCAAGTATCGGGTTTCTTTTTAAATCGAGGATTAGAGAGGAAATGACTAAAAAACTAAGAAATCTCAGAAAAAAAAAATTGTTTTTTGCCTGGCTATGCATTCGCGCTCTATTGCCAAAAATTTTCCAAAACGCTACAATTCCACTTTGAGTTTTTCTACAGTGACTATATTCTGATTTGACGCATTTCTTTTCCGCAGAGAATCGAATTCGACACATTTCTTCTTCAAACGATTTCTATTTTGCTACGTTTCTGCTTCGAAATTTTCTGAAACGAAATACCACCCATTCTAGCGACCGCGACGCGACCGCAACGCGCTCGCCGTCACTGGTGCAGTAGGAGCGAGGCTCAAAATTCATCATTTTCAAGCCGAAATTTTTCATTTCCAGCAATATTCCGGGCGTTTTAGTGAAATCTTATGCAGAAAATTCGAATAATTTCGAAAATCGAGGAGAAAGGTTGAATTTGGCCCAAAAATTGAGTGAAAAATCAAAAATTCACCAATTAAAATTTCGAATGTCTGAAATCGAACTGGACGAACGCGTGGCCAAGCGAAATGCTTGAAAAGTTCAGTTTCGAATAAGAAGAAGGCCTGAAAATCGAAAAATTCGATTTTTCGAGATTGCGTCATCGCCCAAAAATAGCGATTTCTGTTGAAAGCTTGTTATTGTGAATCGATCGCTCGTAATCGTGCGTTCTCGTTATATTAATTGCTCTTTAATCGCTCATTCTCGTCGAATCGTCGCTCTAATTTGCTTATATCGTTGAAAAATCGATTTCGTTCCAGAATGAATACAAATCGTCCAACAAGCGACGCCGAGAGAGCAAGCAAAATTGGAAGAAAGCGACAAGCTCGGAGTACCCCAAAGAAAGGTCGACGCCAGCCAAGAACAATCCGTGGAAAACAAGACTAATACATCTCCAAAAGGAGTTGTGAAGACCGAAAGAAGGTATTTGAAAACTGTTATCAGAAAACAAACCCTTTCGAATTCAGATCACACGGTATCCCAAAGATGACGTCGAGAAAGTTGCGGAAAGAATCAGAAAAAGCACCAGATTGCCAGTAACCAAAAGAAGGCTGCAGAGTAAGCAGAAGAAAGACCGAGAAGGTGCCCAGAGCCAAGATCTGGAAGAAAAATCTATCAGGCCAACGCCGCGAAACCTCTGATTCAATCCAACAATCCAAACTTCTCCGAGAAAGCTTAAAAGTCAAGAAGAGTATCCCAAAGGGAAGAACGAGAACATTAAAGGTTAGTAATAAGAAATAGCTAAGTCAGTGAGAATAAACTCATTCTAGGCCTCCGCCGACGTTGTCATAGCGCCATCAAGAACAAGACTCGAAGCACCCCAAAGGGATCGACGTCAATATGCTAGCGAATCTCCAGAAAATATCAACATCATTTCGCATATCAACCCAGCGAAGAGTACGGCCGAGCCGAGCCAACGGAGATATCGTAGCCAAGAGGCGACCAGCAAAGATGAGAGCGGAGTTGAGGTATCAGTTGAAAGAAATATGCAGTAAATAAAGCGGTAAACTTCGCAGGTGCCGTGCAGCAGCCCAAACAAGTCAACGGATAAAGGACATCAAGTAAACCCAAAGGGAACAAGTCATTATTACAAGGTAATAAGATTGAAGAGAGAATGAACACAGAAATATCCTGGATATTTTAGAGAAACCATCCCATGCCCTACATGCCACCAACACACAAAAGAGGACAGGCAAATGCGAATCTGACCCCGCTTGGGAAGAGACGCGGCGGCAGCAGAGGAGACTTCTAGTATCCCCGAGGCCATCCCGGACTATCATCCAGGACCAGTACCAAGAGCCGTGGGCTCAAGTTCGCTCTCCCACAATTTATTTCTTATTCATTTTTGTTGTCCCCCATCCATCGCTACAGTGTCATCAGTATCCGTTGTAGCCAAAAGGCCTACTTATCAGTTTCCCATAATAAACCTGATAACTGTTGAGTCGATTTACAAGCAATTATAATAGAAACTGAGACGTGACTAAGACAAGTCATGTTCGCTATTCCATCATTCCGTAACCAGCGAAGATGCAGCTGAATTCGAGAGGAAAAAGTTTAAGAGTGAGCAAGAGATAGAGAGAATAAGTCAATCAAAGAAAGGGAAAGGAATACCAAAGTCAAAAGAATCAGATCCAGTTAGGAGAACAGATCCGCCTGAAAATCTGCAAGGCGAGTGTCAGTCTGAAGACGAATGAATCGATCAAGATGAGTGGAAGCCAGCTTAAGGGTTCAAGGACCCTAAGGCGCCGGAAGGGTTTTACGAAACCCCCAAGGCAGGCTTAAACTGGTTAGGAGTTGAAGAAGCCAGTGAAAGGTCTGCGTGACCAAATAAGAGCCGAAGATTGAAGGAATCCGAGGCGTGACGTCCTGAGTGGACAGTGCCAGTTTGCTGTGTGCAACTGACATCTCCAGAGGGTTGATAGTAGCCAAAAAGGCACTAAGTGGAAATGAAGAGTATGATCAGAATGTGAAACCCGAAGGAGAAAAAGTAGTGTAAAGGAGAAGTAGTAAGCCTTCAGGAAGGAGAAGAAGTTGATTCATGGAAGGAAGGCTTACGAAAACGCGCTGGGGAAGAAGCGCAAACCCATTGTGGTTAGGCCGGGAAGAGTCGCCCCGGAAAATTGTCGCGAATCGATGTTGAATCGCCAGTCAGACGATGGTGAAATGGTGCTTGGCACCTCGATTCGAGTACGATCATTGATCGGCAGCGACTGAGCTGGACCGCCAATCCGCCTCAGTTCAAAATGAGTTAGAAGACGATATAAGAAAGTAGCTAGTGAGTGAATTTACCCGTAGTGGCAGTACGAAAACAAGGCGCCGCTCTAGCTAATAAAGGGTGAAAGTAAGCTAACTCATTTTAGATTCTAACAAGATCCTGCAGAGCAAACGATCCAAGGGAGCGGCAACTCCCAGCGGAAAGTTCACTCTCCGATTTAGAACGCTCCAGGAGATCCGATAAGAATAGTGTTGTCATAATAAAGGGATCCAAATTCGGACCCGATCAACAAAATTTCGTTACAATTTTGATAGAAATTCACACGTGAATATATATGAATTGAAACAGAGATAAACTTGAGTTCTGAAAAAGGTCAACGAGAGATCATGTACAACAATGAAAAATAACCCAGTAACCCAAATAAAGCGTGAATATGTAGAGAGAACACGAAGAGTGAATCAGTTAAGCACGTTGGCATAATCAAGCAAAAAAGCTGAGCGAGTGTTGAAATCTGCGTTGAGAGGCGGTGGTGAAAAGATCAAAGAAATAAACGAAAACTTCACCATCCCAGCCAGTAATTTCACGTTTCAGCTAGTATGAGATGACACACCAAGTACCCCAACGGGGAGAAGAAGTAGAAGAACCAGTCATCCAGCCTCCAGAAGAGACAGTGCTTCAAGGATATCCGGCAGCCCAAAAAAGACAGGCCCCAGCCGCTCCAGCTATCCAAGGTCAAGAAGTGCAAACCCTTCATGTGCAAAACACCCGCAGAAGCAAGGAGAGAATGACGACGTTTGTTACAAAAAATCTACTTCAGAGTCAACTTCCTTCGCGTTCGAAAGATTACCAGCCCCATAAGTACTCCCAAAGAGAGTCAATGGTTCAGAGGACTCTCCGCAACCGTCAAGACCAGCCAGGAGGATCCTGTACATTCCGAAAATCCAAGAACCAGACCAAAAAATAATCTACTCTATCCTCAAAAAAGCCGTTATCGTGTCCCCCCACTCGTACTCCCAAAGGAGCGTTGACTCAACGAAAGAAATAAAAGAGTAGTGGGTGATCAATTCTTGCTCCAAAAAACTGAAGTAAGAACAAAATAGTAGAACAAATCTCTCTAGTAAAATCATACAAGATCAGACGATTCACGTGCAGAAACTCTGTTTTTAACCACCCCTACAGCTCGGATAAGAAGGCCACTCTGAGTTGGTTTAAGTGCGTATAGCTTGTAGTTGCCGAGCGTTTCTAGCCAGTAGCCAAAAGGCTTCAGGCCAGATCTCAGGCGACAAGTTCGAAGGCAAACAGATATGAGTCGCCACATTTGTGTGCAGCCGAGCTTCCAGTCTCGATGCCGGTACAAGTGAAAAACCGCTGATCAAGAGGAGCGAGATCACCAAGACGTTGGCGATCGAGCGAATCTAAACCAAACTAAGAAAACATGAGTCTAGCTGTAGGAAGAGATACCTCGGTATCTAGCGACAGGTGCAAGAGTCACCAAATAGGAGCAAGAGTCTTCGACTAGGGTCAAGAGTACCCGAATAGGTGCAAGAGTCACCGAATAGGCCCCAAAAGTGCGCCGACCCCCTTGAGTCTCGACTCAGATGAAAGGGACCTCTAATACAAGAAACCTTGATTAGAAAACCGTTTTTTTTTTCTTTCTATATTTTGGGAGACTGACTGCATGTGTGAAACCGGTATCACCATCAGATCTTCTCTCCAGGAATTCTCAAGCATCCAAATCACGGTGTACTCTTTAAGTCACCTTCTTCTATACCCATCTTTATAGTAATTTATATCATCAAATATAGTAATTTTCCATCATTGTCTTCATGTCACTAAGACATGTCAATCATTGTGGACCAGGTAGCCCAAAGGCTATTTAGGGACACACCCTTCAGGGTAAAGGCTTCCCTTATAATAAAGTCAGGGTAAAGGCTTCCCTCATAATAAAGTCAGGGTAAAGGCTTCCCTTATAATAAAGTCAGGGTAAAGGCTTCCCTTATAATAAAGTCAGGGTAAAGACTTCCCTTATAATAAGTCAGGGTAAAGACTTCCCCTACATTAAAGTCATGATCGAGATTCCAGTCCAAAGAACACGCGAAAGTTTCGCATCTAATCCGATCCACCGAGAATCCAAGACTAAGATAGAAGTCAAACATGAACCAAGTAGCCCAAAAACTACTTTGGGACACTTTCCCGTTTCAGTTCAGGAACAAAACTAACAAGACGTCAAAGATCCGTCAAAGCAAAGTTCAGTCGTGTTCTGAACTCAAATTAAGACAAGACCGACAAACACGTGGAGCCTCATGAAAACCTGAAACAGATTGAGCTCCGAAACTTGCCCAAGTATATTGAGTCAAAACTCAGTATCCCAAAGATCCTGCAAGATCCAACCGCAGATGCGGATTCCACTGAAATGAGAAAACATCGTGGAGAAGAAGAAGCCGATCGGAAAACATCAAGAAATTCGCAGAACGCGAACAACGATCGTGACAAGATGCAGCTCTATAAGATGGTTTTCTCATCGGTCGAATTGAATCACGATCCATTGGAGAAATCCAAACAAGTCGAAAAACTCATCGAAAAAATCAACGAAGAATTCTTATTGAGCAGCCCAAATGAGATCGAGAGCAAGACCAGTTGCCAACAGTCAGAAAGAGCTCGAAATTGCTGTCAAAACATCAGGATGAATAATGACAAAAAATCATCCGGATGAGAAATTGTTCAAGAAAAAACAAGTTGAAAACGTGCACAAGAAATCGCGGCTGAGGTAAAAGTTGAAAATAGTCATAGTCTTCAGACGCATTGGAAAATATCCAGTCAGCAAACGTTCATGCTCAATCAACTAAGTCCAGAAAGAAGTCCAGTGTTCCGTTCAAGTGATTGAATATAACACGCAACAAAAATTCTCGAATCGAATCAGAAGTTGGATTAGAACTATCAATCAGATCAACATCACAAGATGGTTGGGATCCCCAACATCCCACAAAACGTTCGAGTATCCCAAAGGGAGAAAGAAACTTCCGATATCTGTTCACCAAGAATCACCGTACCACCAAACTCAATTATCGAGAAAGCGTGGACGATACAAGAAAGCGCTTATCACTCTCGATGGCACAGAACAACGAATCAATTTCCGACGAGCTTCTAACAATTATCAAAACCGGACAAACGTCAACGACCAAGGCGACCACCAAGGCGTCAACAGAGTCCATCAAGACCTCAAGAAGAGCAAGACAAAAAAGAGCAAGCTGATGAGATCATTCCTTGTAGCCAAAAGAGCACAACGGTTACCCTCGAAGACTTCTACCGAAGCAACATCATCGCTTCAGGACCACACTTTCGTGCCGTTGCTCGGGTAACCCAAGTTAACGTTGTCCCACTGGTTGTAACACATCGTGCATTGAATCCAAATTCACAGTTTCCGAAGTGATAATGTTATGTGTATCCTAAAGGCTACCAGTTGCAAAGAGTCTGAAGATGCCGCTGAAGTCCTAAAACAAGTGTCAGAATCCAAAAAAATTAATCGCCTGGATAAGAGAAAACGGTATCGTTCCAAGATATCTAGGTTAACAGTACAAACGACTTCGTGAAAGCCAGTATCATTGAAATGGGAGCTCCAATCTTGGACCCTATACCTGAGAAGGTATGGAGAGTTTTGGCCGATTCGACCAAAATGGCCATCTCAATGAACTCGGAAGTAACGAAGTCACCGTACCGCTTGTTGCAAACACGATCAGGACCACACAAGATCAAAATCAATAGCAAAATGTACCAAGAAACTGAGTATGAACATCAGCTCAGAAATTCTGAAATCAAGAAACAAGTCATTATCAAAATCAGAGAAAACCAAAATCAAGGTAAACGCCAAAGCGGAAACAACAACTTCCAAGTCAGTAACCCAAAGGGTAAAAGTTGGAGGAACAACAAAAAACGCCTTCCAAGAACACTTTCAGAGAGATAGTAAGACAGAGAGTTCTCCAGATTTTGTGTATGTTCAATACGAACAACGCTCGAGAAAAATCACGCTTCGTAGCCAAACGAAGCTCTGAAATTTCCTTGAAAACATGAGCAGAAGCAACATCATCAATCCAAAAACGCCCTTTCTAATAACCCAAGGCACTATGGCTCAATTGGAAGTAAAACTGCTTACCTCGAATACAAATCCACAAGTCCAATTGATAATGTTTTGTACCCCAAAAGGTACTAATAAAAAAAAAAAATCTGGAGATCCCACTCCGTTCCAGAGGCAGCTGTCAGAATCCAAAAAATAAAACCAGCCGCTCAACAACTTAGCTCCCAAAGAAGACTTAGACCAAGTAATCCCGTCCTCCTGGATCTATAATCAAAATGAAAACATTCCAACCAAGGTAGACCCAGATACCGTTCTGGAGCAGAGCGAACACGGAAAACCTGAAAGACTAGTTCTGAAACTGCCAAGATCTACAGTGATAATGTATCCCTCAATGTAGCAATCTTCTTTCAGTTGCCAACCATCTGATTTCGTATTCCACAACTATCAAGAATGATGAAAAGGTACCTCAAAGATGAAATTGTATCGTCAAGCGAAGTATCCCAAATGTGGAAAGCCAGTATCACTGAAATGGGAGCTCCAAATTTGGACCCTGTACCTGAAAAGGCATGGAGAGTTTTGGTCACCTCGACCAAAATGGCTGTTTCAATGAACTCGGTGAAAAACAAAGTCAAGCGAACCAGAAAGAGAGAAATGCTTCCGGGAAAACCAATATTGCGAAGATCAGCAAACTAATGTGTGAATTATCTCGAAACGCGAAGAGCCAAGATCGTTGAAATGGGAGCTCCAACTCTGGACCCTATACCTGAGAAGGTATGGAGAGTTTTGGTCAGACCAAAATGGCTGTTTCAATGAACTCGGTGAAAAAACGAAGTCACTGTACCAGACAATGGTATCAAAAGCATTCGGATAAGACACAATCTTGCTATCACCAGAAGTATGGTAATCCTCGAGAGAGGTTAAAACTTGTTGCAAATTTCCAAGAGATCATCCGAGAACAAGTGAGAGAACAATAAACGGGCATATCAGGCCTATCGGAATATTCATCAAGTCCCACCCGCTCAAACACGGAGACACAAGTTCCATCCTGTGCAAATGAAAAGGAAAGCTCTGCAGAAGATAGGTATTCCATTCATTCTCGTTGAAAATCGAGTGTGGCAAGACCAAGTACGCCCAAAGGGACAACGTCGATCAGAGGCTGAAACAAAGTTAGCAACACCACCACCACCTCCGATCCTCGAGCATCCAGAGCACAGTACTCCCCAAGAAATTGTTTGATTCCGAAGACCTGAATAATCTTGTTCATAACTGATCATCTGATAATTGGAGAAATAGTCAGAGAGAAAAAGGAGAAACAAGACCTAGGCACAGAAGACCCAAGGCTAGAAGAAAATAAGAGGAACATCATGATCTCAACATGACACCTCAACAACGATCAGACTCGAAAGTCTCTCGAGCAAGACATCGGAGGTGCTTTCGAGAATGTCGAAAAGTGACCTCTAGAATTTGTTGTCATCTTCTTGGCCTCCCTCCCCGGCCCCCGGGAGTGTTGACAATTCTACGCCCTTCGAGCGAGAGAATTGCCAACTTGCCGGCGATTAACTCAGGGTCTTGGGAATTTGCCCTCAAATTCTCCCTGAATTATCGCCTTAATTATGTGACACTAATTTCTCCCATTTATTCTGGTTTCTCCCGATTTATCTCACTTTGTTCGAGTAAATCTCTTCGAATATCCAAGAAACTCCTGTTTGAATGCAGCGCGCACTGCGTCAGCAAGTGCGCTCCACGGACACGCACGCGACGCGACCGCTGCGCGCGCTGCCCTTAGCAGACGCAAGGATTTTAGGCCAACGCGCCGACAGTTCGACTTCCTTCCCACGTTCGTTACGACGACGTCTGTATTCTGTATCCAAAAGATACATTATTCCTATTCTAACACGACATCTATCCACGTTTTGGCGAGCGACGGTTTGGTGAGATTCTGGGTTTTTCCCCACGGTTTCCTCCTGGTATCCCACAGGAGGTTTTAGGCCAGGGATTTTCCACCTTTTCCCACACTAACTTTTCCCCGTTTCCCGTCTTTTCTCGTGTAATTTTCCCCCTTTTCTCTCAATAAACCCTTATTGATTACTTTGTGTTCTGTTATCCTTTTGCCACCGCTTATCTTAGAACTAGGGGCTTGGGGACATTTTGGGGCGATTCCACACACTCGGTGCGACTCGGAGCGGCCTATCGGCGGCCTCGGCTCCAGTGTCGACATGAACAGCCTAAGTTCTCTACTAGTTATGATAGTATTGAAACTGGAAAAAATTCATCCAAAAATGTTTTCCAAAATTTCAAAATTTCGTTTCCAGAACAAATCTGCAAAACGATCGTCCTTCGATGCTGGCTCCATCGTTCACTTCTTCTGGGATTCAGTTATTGAATAGTATGTTTTTTTACACGGGAACACCATCTTGTCAATAAAATCCTAGAGTTCAACTTGACAGAAAGTGAAAAATTACAAAAAATAATCGATTTCAAAAACGAGAGAAATTTGGAAATAAGAGCCGTAAATCAGTACGATGTATTGCCAACGATTGCAGACCTAAAAAAATGAAATTTCGCTGTTCCAAAAAAAAAAAGCATGCAAAAAATCTAGAGATGATAGATACTCTAAACGTCACAAATCTCTAGCGGCATTCACAAACTGTTGAACATTGTCATGTACCTTTTAATTTTCAACGTTGTTTTTTTCAGGACCCGACACCTCGACTAGGAGTAGACGACAGAAGGCAGTGAATTCGACTCTTAGGTGAGTTTTTTTTTCAATTTTTCTGGTTTTTGTTCAGTTTCTGCTAATTGTGAAATTTGAATCGCTGAAGAGTAAAAACGTTAGAGACATGGGGAATCTTTTTTGGTTTACGTTTTCGATGGAACTGTTTTTCAACACCACATACAGCCCGAAGGGATGCCTTCGAAACATAGAAAACCTTCCGAAAAACCGACAAAGAACCTAAAATGAAGGTGTTTCAGGAACCGTGTAACCCGAGCGGATCCTCTTATCATGTCGCATTTCTACAGTAACCCGATTGATATTCAACCAGCGCCTCTGGCGACACCAGAGGCTGTCGAGTTCTCGCCCATTTATAAACAGGTTGAAGTTAGTTTTCTTCACCTGATGGGATAAGAAACGCATGACTGGACGAACTTTTGAAAAACTAGAAGTGCAAAAATCTAACAACGCAAAAACGGTGTTGTAGGGCATTTTCAGACATTTTCACGATTTTCAGCTTCTTAACTTTAGAGGTTTTGTAGGCGGGTTTCGAAGATGGATTTGGGTAGACCCGATATCCTATCATGACCCCAAGCTTCAAGACTTAAAATGTATCCTTGTCAGACGTGGTTGGCTTCCCGAACATTTTTTTTCACTGTTTCTTGGTTTTGATAAGGGTTTGACCAGTTTTCTGAGTTGTTTGTTTTTTCGGAAAGTTATTTCATTTCTGCATTTTCCTGTTCCTTTCCTGGCTATATTTCAGGACGCCATGACGAAAATCCTAGTAAACGGATCGACTCCAAAATCGCTGACAAGTCCACTCTTCAACAAATACGACTCATTTCCAGAAACCAGAAGCACGACGTCTACAGTATCTGGAAGTAGTTCGGGTGGGTTTTTCATATTTTTGAATGATTTGATACATCTTCAAGATCAACAGCAATATTGTAGTTTATGGTGCAATTTGATATTTCACTGAAAAATTGAAAGTTTGTTGACAAACTCTGTAAAAAATATAAGTAATTGATGTCAAGTTTTGCAGTTTCACTAGTCTGATTTGGTGAAACAACAAAAATGGAAACGGTTAAAAAGGGAAAAAATATAGTTTCAAAAAAATATCCGGAAATTTCCAAAACTGTGCCTGACTGTTTGAAAACTTGCACTGTTTAAAATACTGACTTCGTGAAACATTGAAGTTTTTGGAATGATCTGTTTGTAGGGTTGTCAAAATTTCGAAAATTGAGAAAATTGTCGCTTCAAAATCATAATTAGAAAATTGCCGTTTTCAACTGTACGATATTCATCGGGATGGGATCACTTTTTGTTTAGGCATCGAACTGACGATCCAATTCATAAGTTTTCTAACTCTAGTTCCCATTGAACGATCAGTTTTGCTTTCAATGGAAAGTATATGATTGAAACTGAAATTTTTCTCCAATTTAAGTGTCCAAATTGCAGCTCCCCGAGCAGTCTCCGCCGACCTCACCCGCCGTTCTCGAACCTCCAGTGTCTCTCTATCTTCCGACTCCATCAATCGCCTTCATCGAACATCGAATCTCTTCCAACTCCACCCAGAAACCGCCATGACTGCAGAGCAGAAGCATAAATCTCTGTCAATAGAATCCCTGTCAAAAGTGAACGAAAAAGAGAAGAATCCTCGAGGATTCGTTCGAAAAGTGGCGACGTCCTTCAGGTTGAGGAAGAATTTAGTGGATGATGAGGAGAAGGAGAAAAAGAAGAAGACCTCGGTGACGACGACGTCACCAGAACAGATCTCGTCGTTTCTGGAGAAAATGGCGACGAGAAGTCTGCCACAGTCGCCCAGGACGGATAGGAAGGCAAAGTTGTACTCTTCGTTAAGTAGGTTTTTTTCGTGAACCAAAACATTTTAAACTCAAAAAACAAAATGTATGGAAAATTGTCTTTCCAACCGTAAAAATTTCAGAAAAATTGAATGACTGGTTGCAGAGATACAATGATTTGAAAAAGTTGAGAAAATATTTTGGGTTAATTTTTTCTCAGTTTCAACCTCGACATTTTTTCAAAGTTTTGAAGTAAATAATTTGCTTATTTCTTCATCCCCGTTTTTTTTAAATCAGTGTATCTGAGGAACCATCAGATCAATTTCTATGAAACTTATATCGTTGAATAGGAAATTTTCTGAGGATTATTTTACAGTTATGAATTTTCTGAAAATCTGATTTTTGAGAGATTCTAGACCCATTTTTCCAGACAGCACCACCGAAGCTGTCCTCTCCTGGCTACCATCGAAATCCTCGAAGCGGCTGATGAAAAATAAAAGTGCTACTCATGATGTAAGTTTGTTGGTTGATATAGAAGGTGCATGAAAACCGAAAAATGATCTACTGGTTGGTCAAAAAGGGGCGGGAAACTGAAAATTTCAACTTTAGACCTGACAATAGATTAAATCGATCACTGCTTCATGAGTCTTCGAAATGAAAATACTACCAAGATAATTTTTTACACCTTTTCCTGTTTCAAGAAGCCCATCAAAGGTCAAGAAGTTTTCCATCTTCATTGGAAAACTTCTTGAAGTTTTCATAGGAACTTTTCCAGCTCTCCACCTCCCTAATCAACTGCTCCAGCTCCACAGCAAGCACAAAACATCAGCTCAGTATACATTGCTTTCGAAGCAGGAAAATTTTGGATATATTAAAAGACCGTTTTTGGGTACTAGACGTTATAAAACCGTGAAGTTTCAGAATCACAACTGTTCAAATCCAGGAAGATTGAAAGCCGTTATGTCATCTTATTAGCGCACAGTCGATCTCAGAAAAACGAGTGTTCTAGAAAACTTGATTCAGAGACATCTCGGTTTCAATAGGTCTTGAAGGCTTGGTACCTTGTTTTAAGGCTGCTTCTTCATACTGCTGAAAAGTAAAGGCCCACATTTTTCCCAGTTTCAACTTCAAGACGTTTTGAGAACAAGACATTTTAGGAGTTGCTAGTCCCTCTAGAACTTCCACACCCACTCTCCTAATCTCAAAACTTCCAGAAGCTCTCCTCGATCCGTCTGGCCATCTCCACCCTGCCCGCCGCCAATCAAACCGTCCTACGGTATCTAGTCACGCATCTTGAAAAAGTGTCATGCTCGCCGAAGACAGCCATGAATTCCATGAATCTGGCCAAAGTGTGGACGCCCACACTTTTCAGGTTTGGTTTTTGTGTTTTTTTGTTATTAGGGGTATGGTCATAACAGAGTGGAGTGGGTTATCAGAACTCTCTGAAACCTCTTATTTTTGAAACTGAGTTGGTGAGTATGGAAGAACTAGTATCGATTCGATTCAAAATTTTTTAGTGGACTATTTGAAACCCAAAAACTTCTCAACTTTCCAAACAAACCTCATATTTTCCAGACCGGTGTTCACCTCGTACGAAGAACTCTCATCTGGTATTATCGCATTTCAGTTGGCATTGGAACTTGTTATCCTCAACTCCCGTTCACTTTTCCCAATGAGCACGCTTCTGTGAAGCAAACAATAATATCGGTTTTTATGTATTCATATATTTTGAATTCGATAATAAATATGATCTTTTTTGAAAGCCTTAGAATCTCAGAATTTCAGAAAAGTATTTTTTTGCTGTTTTTTCAAACTATTATTCTTGTCGGAAAAAATGGCGCTCGGGGCCGAGAAGCGGCGACTTTCCCACGGGATATCTCGACACAAAAATAGCTACCGTACTTTAAAGGAACATGCACGAATTGCACGTCATTTTTGCGTTTTGAGCAGTTTTTTAAGCTGTTTTCAACAATTTTCCGCAAAAAGTGTTACAGAAAAGTACAAATAGTTTTTATTTGTAAATTTCAGCTGAAAACAGCCTGAAAATCGCAAAAACGATGTAAAACCCGTGCATGTTCCTTTAAAGTACGGTAGCTTTTTTGTGTCGAGATATCCCGTGGGAAAATAGGCGCTCCTCGGTCCCGAGCGCCATTTACTCCGACAAGAATAATAGTGAATTTCAACAACTAGTGATCCAATTTTAATGTATCTCTCGCGTGTCATTTTTATTCGTTATTTTCTTTTTGAATTTTCTTAAACTCATCACGTCCATCATTAATTGAACTGTTTCTGACTACAAAAAACTGTACTTTTGAAACGGTTATTTCCTGGAAGTTTGGACTTTGGCTGGATTCTAGTGCGTGATGTTAACTGATTGTATCTTCGACCACCCGAGGTCATTATCACGGTTTAAAGTTGATTTTCGGAAGACCTTATTACCCAGGAAATAGATTCATTCAATAGCCAACCAATTCAGCGAGAAAATGAGATGTAAAAGAGACAAAATGAAACGGCGATGGAAGAATGTGACAGGAAGGCAAAGTTGTACTCGTCGTTGAGTAGGTTTTTTTTGTGAACTTCAAAACTTCGAACCAAAAAAACAAAATCTATAGAAAATTGTCTTTCCAACAGTACAAATTTCAGAAAATTTGAATGACTGGTTGCAGAGATATGATGATTTGAAAAAATTGAGAAAAAAATTATGTTCATTTTTTCTCAGTTTCAACCTTAACATTTTGTCAAAATTCAAACAAAGTGGATTGGTCTGTGTAAGTCCATTACCCTATTTAGTTTTCGTCAAAATCGGCATAATCTTTAGAGCTGTAAACTTTTTTTTTGAATCGGTCCAATTGTTATGAATTTTATATGATTGGATAGGGAATTTTCTGAGGATTATTTCAGAGTTTTGAAATTTTTGAAAACTTGAATTTCGACAGATTCTAAACTTATTTTTCCAGACAGCACCACCGAAGCTGTCCTCTCCTGGCTACCATCGAAATCCTCAAAGCTGCTGATGAAGAATAAAAGTGCTACACACGATGTAAGTTTGTTGGTTGATCAAGAAAGATCATGAAATCGAAAAATGATCTACTGGTTGGTCAAAAAGGGACGCGAAACTGAAAATTTCAACTTTAGACCTGACAATAGATTAAATCGATCACTGCTTCATGTGTCTTTGAAATGAAAATACTACCAAGATAATTTTTTACACCTTTCCTGTTTCAACTAGTCCATCAAAGGGCAAGAAGTTTTCTATCTTCATTGTTAAGTTTTCATAGGAACTTTTCCAGCTCTCCACCTCCGTAATCAACTGCTCCAGCACCACAGCAAGTACGAGTACCCAAGGAGTCATCGGTCAGAATGACACTCTGGACTCTTTGTGCTCATCGTCAACGTCTTCATCTGGAGTACCAGTGTATCTTGAGAAGTGTATCGAGTTCATTGAGATCGTGAGTTGATTGTTAGAATCCTTGAGAGGTATTGAAAATTCTAGAGAAGTTTACAGTTTTAAAACATCCATAAAACTGTATAGTTTTTTTGATTAACAATAGGAATCAGTGTTTGCTCAAAACATCTCACCCCCCATTTCCAGAACGGAGGATTCGAGCAAGAGGGTCTATATCGGGTGCCCGGCAATCAGACGCATCTAGCCGAGTTGGAGAGGAGGTTCTTGAAAAGTGTAAGAATTTTTTTGTTGGCGAAATTTCAGTTTCAAACTATTGAGAAGAGAAAGTGATAGTGATGAGCTGGAATCCCAACGGTTGATTTTTCTCAACAAACTTTCATCATAATTTGGTGGCTTAAAAATCCAATTAATTTTTAGTCCAGATCTTACTATGCTGAAAATTAATGAGATGATAAGAAAACAACTGTAACACTTTTTCGAAAAATTTGCAGTTTCAAAAACTCGATGAAACTGTGAACCTTAACAGTATATTTATTCCCACGTCCTTCAAACATTACTTACCATTAGCCAAGATAAAATTTCAGGGATCTTTCGACGTCTCTACCTTTGATACACCGGTTCATGTGGCAGCAACAGCGCTCAAAAGTTTCTTCTCGTGTCTTCCGGAATCGTTGATTCCGACGGATTATCACTCGAAATGGAGAGAAATCATGATGAATTCGGATGGAGAAGAGGAGGTGAGATACACGAATCGCGTTGTCGGATTCTAGGCCGTCACTGACACCCGAGAAAGTTTATGGAGTTCATGAAACCGCATAAGATTTACTAACTTTCTGAAGCATATTGAAATTTACCTTCATTGTAAAACAGGGAAATTATTGATAGCAGAGAGGCCTTGATCTCTAGACGTTTCAAAACTGAGACAGTTTAGAAATTGATCTAATTTTGGAATAACGCATAATGGGTATAAGGCTCCAAGACGTTTAAGGATCTGTTATATTTTTACTAGAATCACGCATTGGCACTGAAGAGTTCCAGAACGTCATGGTTCTAGAACTTCCAGATTCTGAAATTCCTGCAGAATAAAATTGCTTCTCGAAAAACTCAGCTCAATCTACATTCCTTTTGATGCAGGAAAATTTTGGATATATTAGAAGACCGTTTTTGGGTGTTAGACGTTATAAAACCGGGAAGTTTCAGAATCACAACTGTTCAAATCCAGGAAGGCTGAGAACCGTTATGTCATTTTATTAGCATACAGTCGATCTCAGAGAAACTCGTTTTCTAGAAATGCTCTGTTTCAATGCGTCTTGAAGGCTTGATTTCTTGTTTCGAAACTGCTCATTTAAATTTTGGGAAAAAAAAGTATGATGACTTTTTGAAAAGTAAAGGCCCACATTTTTCCCCGGTTTCAACTTCAAAACGTTTTGAGACCAAGACGTTTCACAGGTTAATAGAAAGCTTGCAGAACTTTGACACCCCCTCTCAAAATCTCAATCTCTTCCAGAAGCTCTCCTCGATCCGTCTGGCCATCTCTACCCTGCCCGCCTCCAATCAAACCGTCCTACGGTATCTAGTCACGCATCTTGAAAAAGTGTCATGCTCGCCGAAGACAGCCATGAACTCCATGAATCTGGCCAAAGTGTGGACGCCCACACTTTTCAGGTTTGACTTTTGTGTACTTTGTTATTTGGAGATTGGTCATAACAGAGTCGAGTGGGTTATCAGAAATCTCTGAAACCTCTTATTTATTAAACTCATTTCTTGAATTTCGGAAGTTAATGTATGGCTTTTAAAGAGTTCATTATAAATAATTTAAACTTCATTGCTTATAACGAAGTCAAATTTATTTTCAGGACTATTTGAAACCGAAACGATTCTGAATTTTTTCCGAACAAACCTCGTATATTTTTCAGACCGGTGTTCACCTCGTACGAAGAACTCTCATCTGGTATTATCGCATTTCAGTTGGCATTGGAACTTGTTATCCTCAACTCCCGTTCACTTTTCCCAATGAGCACGCTTCTGTGAAGCAACTAATAATATCGGTTAAATGTATGCATATATTTTGAATTCGAAAATAAATATGATCTTCTTTGAAAACTGTATGTTCCTCAGAGTTTCAGAATCTCAGAGTCTCAGAATTTCAGAAAAGTTCAACTTCTTTTTTGAAATTATCAAAAACATTTTGTTGTTTTTTCAAACTTATGAATTTCAACCACTAGCGATCCAATTTTAATAAGTAACTCTCGCATGTCATTTTTGATTCGTTATTTCCGGTTTCGAATTTCCTTGATCGTGAGAGTAAAATGAATGAGTGGGAATTAATTGAACCGTTTTCGACTACAAAAAACTGTACTTTTGAAACTGTTATTTCCTGGAAGTTTGGACTTTGGCTGGATTCTAGTGCATGATGTTAACTGATCATATCTTTGACCACCAAAGGTCATTTTCACTGTCTGAAGTCGATATTTCGGAAGGCCTTATTACCCAGGAGAGATTCATTCAATTATTTATTATTACATATTTATCAACCAATTCAGCGAGAAAACAAAAAATAGATGTAAAAAAGACAAAATGGAACGGGGATGGAAGAATAAATTGCATGGACATGGTTCTAGGGGAAATACTACCGGCGGACTCTAATAAAGTCATACAATTTTGGGACATGGAAAAGTTGCAATGGGTTGAACAAAAAAGACCAGTGGGAATAAAAAAAATACTCTGAAAATTTGGGGAAGCAAATTGTAAGGGGTCCTTGAGGATACAATAAAGGAGTGGAAAAGCGGGGAGATCTTGGGGCAAATGAACAATTGCAATCAGAGGGAACAATAAGCACAAAAAAGCATGGATGATGATTGAAGAAGTGGCTAACAAAAGAATCTAGTTGTGAAGAGCTAAATGAGAAATAGAAAGATTGTGTAAAGTCAAGACTAAGAAGACTAAGGGTGAGACACAGTATTGAACAGAAAACGTGGAAACTTCCCGTAAATTGGAAGGATTGTGGAACAGAAAAAGTATTAAGAATCGGGGAGAAAAAACCGGAAAAATTCAAGTCGGAACTGGAAACAATAAATCTACACTTGAAGGGATAATAAAGAAACAGAAAACGACCCAAAACGTACAGAAGCCACCTCATGAAAGAAATTGAGGCGATCAACGATGTCTATTATTCCAATCTTCCCAGTCAGCCATATCCCTTCTATACCGGAGCCTTATGAAGTGGTTGTGGACTTTGGCTGCGTGAGATCGGATCCGCACAAATGTCTCATCCGAAACTCGAAGAAGGTCACGGCCTTCCGGGGATTGGAGATGGAGCAGCAAGCTACCATCCAGCTCCTCATCCCGGATCCGCGCCTTCACCTCTTCATTGTCCTGGCCGGGGCAGACGTCGTCAATCCAACTGGCGACGACGTTGGGCTGAAAAAGTGGATGGTGGTGATCAAGATTACAATGTGATTGGAAAGAGCACGTTTCAATTCCAGTAGATCATTGAGACTTAAAATTTTGCTCTTTCGAATGCTATCACACGCACCTACTAAACTCCGCCCCCTCTCCCCCAAAGCTCAAAATACTCACCGGCCAGTGCCTCACGCATGCTCCTCGTCCCGTGGGTATGATCAACGTTGGCTCACGTTGACCCTCGTTGAGCCATCTCGGTTCCACGGGTCTCTGCGGTTCCACGACGGGGAACGCTCTATTCCTCAATTCCTGAGCGCGATGCTCATTGACCACACGCCCCGCGTGGTATTTGAAGCGCAGATACGACTCGTCCGGTAGATTCAGGATCCGCTGCATGCCGCGTTCTGTGGCGAGTGCCTCGATGAGGAAGCCACGATGACGGTCTTCTAGGACGAGACGGGCGAGGTTCTGGGTGTCGGCGTTCTCGGCGGGACCAACCAGGGAGACCCATTCGGCAACGGTTGGAGGCTGATAAAAAAGAGTTAGATAAGTCAGGAAATCCACATACTTAAATTAGCAGATAGTGACAATCCGGCCAATATCAGGACAACAAGAAACCGTTAGCTTTGGAGGGTACGAGAAAGTTCTAGAGGATTCTGAAAGATCCCGAGTTTCTAGGATCCAGAAATGTAATATTACGGGTGTCTGAGATTTTGAAGTTTTGCGATTTCAGAAAACCGGATTTTCTGAGATTGCCAGATTATAAACATTGGCCCTAATGTAGAGAACAAGAAACAGTTAGTTTTTTCACTTGATACTTTTAGTTCAAACCATGTTGAGAGAAGTTTAGAACAAGTTGGTTGACTCTAAAGCCCTTGACAATAATGGATTAGAGGATTCTAAGGGATTCTAAAGAGTTCTGAGATTCTGGGTTTCCGGAGTTTCTGGAAATTCTGGAGATTCTGAGATTCTGAAGAATTCTAGATGGTTTTGAAAACTGTTCGAACCTACAGTCAATGATCGTTTGGAACTCAGTCTGACTCTAGACTGAGTATCAAACATAACAAAACAAATCCAGGCAGCGAAATCAGGTTCACCGACTCAGGTTCACCAAGGTTCACTGAAACTGACAATTTCACTAACTAGTGACTTTCAAATTTTCAAACTTTCAAACACAAATCTGAGCAGCGAAATCAGCTGAGTACCAAACTCATTCCCCCCAGACCTCAAAGCAAAAACCATTCACTAACCTCCCATTGGATATAGTCCACCGTCACTCCAGGAGGTATGATCAGCTCTGGGCGATTCTGAAATCAGTCGATATTTTCCCCCAGAAGTCGCTCAAGTGTCTCTTACAGGCCCTTCATCACAAGCAGCTCGTCCATACCTATCCAATCGAACCACGCGCGGCGGACTCGGATTCCGAGGAGGCGGCAGGTTCTGAACCTCCTCATCCGCTCGATAGTTGGCTCGGTACCTCTCCAGATATCCTCGATAGGCGACATCCTGTTCTGCTGGAGTCCACTCTGGGAGATTGTTGGCTGCTCGATTCGCAATCCTCTGATTCAACTCGTTCCTCGCCGCGGTTTCAGCTCGTCGCTCAGCCTCAGGTCTCAACTGGAACACCTGCCCACGATTTTGCATCAACCTCATCCGCTGCTCCACGTCGTTCATTGCGGCTTGATCTTCTGGGTTGACGTTCACACGATACACAGGCTGCTGGCGCCCTCTTCGTTGGACGCGGTCTCTGAAGAACTCGACCTGCTGCTCCACTCGATCCTCTTCCCCAACCGGCCTCCTTCTGTTGGCTCTCTCGACAAGTGGAGGTTCCTGCATCGCCCGTTGCAGCCTCCTCATGCGCTCCGCCACCTCCACATTCCAAATCTCCCGGGCTTCGTCTCGAGGTACTGCTAGCGGAGGGTGGTGGTGGTTGATGGCAGCGAGAAAGTCTCCGAACCAGTTTGGTCTGATTGGGGCAACATTGTTGCCATGGCGTTCTCGCTGGATGGCTTGAGCAATTGGAGCTGCTGGTGGAAGCACTGGATTCAGAGCAGGGAACATCATAGGCAATGGTGGTGGTGGAGGAGGGAACATCGGTGGAGCCGGTTGTTGAGCTGGTAGAGGACCAGCTGCTGCTCCTGGAGCCACCACCAATGGCTGAGGTTGAGCCAGTGGGAACACAGGCAGTCCAGCCAGGAGATCTCCCACATTGCGTGCAAACTGAGCCCTTCCTTCTAGACCTCCGTTTTGCCCCATTCCAAGTAGAAGGAGCTCCGCCAACGCTGGATGCTGAGCAATTGGTGCTACAATTGGTAGAGCCGGATTCTGAGCAATGTTTAGTGCTGGAGGTTGACCGAATAGTGCTGGAGGTTGAGCGAGTAGTGCTGCTAGTTGCTGAACAACTGGTGGAGCTGGATACTGAGCAATGGGTCGAGCAGGATGCTGAGCAACCGCTGGAGCTGGGGCAATATTCTGAACCGGTGGAGGAGGATGATCAGGAACTGGCGCAGCTGGTGCCTCGTCCATTGGTTCCATTTCGACTTCTGGAGCTGGCTCCGCTTGATTCCCACGGTTCCTCTCCTCCAACTCAGCAACTAATCCTGTGACAGTCTGCTGATGTCCACGGACTCTTTCTCTCATCTCTTCCACCTCTTGTTCGAGACGTTGTGCTTCGGCGTATCCATCACGAATCCTCTGACGCACGCTTTCGTAATCCTCTGGTGTCATCCGAACTTCTGCATCCACGTCGTTAGCGAGCTCCTGTCGTCTGTATTCTCGAGCATGTGCCTGATGGACCCGAAGTCGGAAAGTCACGGGTTCCAATCGTCTTTGTAGCTGACGCCTCTCCTGGATTAAACGTCCTTCTTGAAGTTCTAACTGATGTATCTGATGACGAATTCGTTGAAGCGCTTCTGCATCCAGGCCGTTTGCCGCGTCAAGTGTTCTCCTGAGGTCTCGTATCTTCGCGAAGAGCTGGTCGCTCTCAGTATTCAAAAACCTTCGCTGGCGTTTCGCTCGGAGCAACTGCTGACAAGTCCGACGTTCTTCGGTTTGTGCCTGTTCATGTTCCCCCATCGCGATTTCTGGTGCGGGGTCCGCTTCATGCCTCATACCACGCATCCTCTCCAACTCAGTATCTAATCCGGTGACCGTCTGTTGATACTCACGGACTCCTAGTCTCTGCTGCTCCACCTGTCGTTCGTGGTGTTGTGCTTCGACGAGCAGTTCACGAATCCGCTGACGCGCTGCATGATACTGTTGTGGTGTCACGCGTGCCTCGTCCATGTTCTCATCGGGCTGTCTTCTGTATCGGCGAACGACATCGGTGACGTCCTCAAGTTCCATCCTCATGTTCTCAAAGTGTTCATTGATGAAATTTATTCCACCGATATATCGTCCTTCGCGTTGTATTTGGAGTAGCTGATCATGAATCCCACGAAGCGCTTCTTGATGCTCTGGTGCTTGGTATTGATCTCTGGTCACCTCAATTTCTTGCATGAGATCGCGAACCTCTTCAAAGAGATCGTCTCTCTCACGAATCAATTCTCTCCGTTGACGATGCACTATGGCGAACTGGCGATCAGCCTCGCGTTGCTCTTCTTCTACCGGCCTTTCCTCTTCTATCTCGACTTCTGGAGCTGGAGCAAGATTCTGAACCGGTGGAGCAAGATGATGAGGAACTGGTGCCTGATCCATTGGCTCCATTTCGACTTCTGGAGCTGGATCCGCTTGATTCCCACGGTTCCTCTCCTCCAACTCGGCAACTAATCCTGTGACAGTCTGCTGATGTCCACGAACTCTTTCTCTCATCTCTTCCACCTCCCGTTCGAGACGTTGTGCTTCGACGAATCCATCACGAATCCCCTGACGCGCGTTTTCGTAATCCTCTGGTGGCATCCGAACTTCTGCGTCCACGTCGTTAGCGAGCTCTTGTCGTCTGTATTCTCGAGCTGTTGCCCCATTGACCTGAAGTCGCATAGTCACGGGTTCAAATCGCCTTTGTTGCTGACGTCTATGCGCGATTAAATGTCCTTCTTGACGTTCTAATTGTTGTATCTGGTGACGAATTCGCTGAAGCGCTTCTGCATCCAGGCCGTTTGCCGCCGCGTCAAGTGTACTCCTAAGGTCCCGAATCGTCGCGAAGAGCTGGTCGCTCTCAGTGTACAAAAGCCTTAGTTGGCGATTCGCTTGGTGCAACTGCTCACGACTCCTACGTTCTTCGGCTTCTGCTTGTGCCTGATCCTCCATCTCGACTTCTGGAGCTGGAGCGATATTCTGAACAGGTGGAGCTGGTGGCTGGTCCATTGGTTCCATCTCAACTTCTGGAGCTGGCTGCGCTTCCTCAACTGGTTGTAGGACTTCTTCTTCACCTCCCATCTCTTGATCCGCCGCAACTTCTGGCGCGGCCTCCGCTTGATGCCTCATACCACGCATCCTCTCCAACTCAACACCCAATCGGGTGACCGTCTGCTGATACTCACGGATGCTGTCTCTCTGCTGCTCCAGCGCTCGTTCTTGGTTGCGTGCACCGAAGAGCAGTTCACGAATCCGCACACGCGCTGCAAGATACTGCCGTGGTGTCACGCGTTCTTCGTTCTCATCGGGCTGTCTTCTGTATCTGCGGATGACATTGGTGTTGTCCTCAAATGCCACCCTCATGTTCTCAAAGTGTTCATGGCGGAACTGTAGTAAACGAGTGAATCGTCCTCGTTGGCGTTCTATTCGGAGTAGCTGCGCACGAATCCCACGAAGCGCTTCTTGATGCTCTGGTGCTTGGTTAGCCTCAATTTCTTGCATGAGTCCGCGAACCTCCTCAAACAGCTGGTCTCTCTCACGAATCAAATCTCTCCGTTGACGATCCATTTGGGCAAACTGTCGATCAAACTCGCGTTGCCCTTCTTCCATCGGCCTTTCCTCTTCCATCTCGACTTCTGGAGCTGGCTGCGCTTCCTCTACTGGTTGTTGAGGCTCTTCTTGCTCCAGATCACCTCCAATCTCTTGATCCGCCGCCACTGCTTCTTCAAGTGGTTCCTCAATGTTGTCACGTTCCAGCTGTGCTTGATGCTCATGACGTAATCTCTCGGCAGTCTCAGCCAACTGACGAATCAGTCTTCGATGATTCGCCACCATATTCTCCACATTCTGTATCTCTCCGATCAGTTCTTCAACCCTCCGACGCGCTCCTAGAACCTCCGGCGGCTGTCGGGCAGGATAGCGTTCTTCGAATCGCCGAATCAGATCCCGGTTCTCCTGAAGTATTCTCCTACTGCGCACAAGCGGCTCACGAAGAACTTCCACCCGACGTTCCACTTGCCGCAGTTGCTCTTCTACATCTGCTATCTGTTCCAGAATCGGCCGACCTTCTCTTATCTCGTGTGCCGGATCTCGCACTCCCAATTCTCTCTCAAGACGATCCAACCATTCCTCATCGCGTTCCTCGCCTTCCTGCTGATTGTGCATTCGGAGAACAACCGCAACTCGCTCCTGTGGTGTCATCCTTTGCTGAACTGGACGTGCTCCTGGTACTCCGATCGCTTCCAATCGTTCGGCGGCTCGTCGATTCTCATCATCCGACAGAGCATCGAAAACTTGTCTAGCCTCGTCTATCAAAATGGGCTCCCCATCCGGCAACTGACGACGAACTCTCCATTCTTCAATCATCGGTCCAGCGACAGGATCCATGTCGATATCCCGCCGGATTTCTTCTCGATGTCGTTGGACGACTTCTTGGTAGCCACGTCTTCTTCGCAGACGCTGTCGATTGTACTCGTTGATGAGTCGGGCGGCATGATCTCGGAGAGCTCTTGTCAATCTTGTACGGGGTCCCAGAATTGATTCATCTGTTGCAAGATCGCGAAGACGTTCGCCATCGAAGTTCTCGATGTTTCGAAGTTGTCGGATGGTGGCGGCACCGGCGCGTCCTGGGATGACAAGACGTGCCCATTCAATGACATCGTCTGTCTGAAATTATGGTGGTTTGATTTTTGAATGTTTGATGTGAAATCACTCACCGTCCACTGTTGGAAGTCCACTGTCCGATTTGGAGCGATAATAAGAGCGGGTTGGTTCTGAAAAGGAAGGTAAATCAGGAAGATTCATGGAATCAATGAAGAGGGTCTAGAGACTCCAAGGCTCGCCCAGGATGGGTCAGGGCATATGCAGAGTAGGTCACTGTTTCTAGTGTGGGAAAAAGTTGTTCTAGGGACCAGGTCTATGTGGTGCAAGATCACTGTTTCTCATAGAGCTCAAGGGTTGGAAAAAATTGGTTCCAAAGTTGGCCTCTAGTGAGAATGGTTATCCGTTTCATGTGGAACTCTACTAGACCTCCTGGTTATGAGGAGCACTGCAATGGCAATTTGCAGAATAAAACACATCAAGACTAAAAAGTTTAGTCCGGGCATTGAGTTAATGGTCTAGGGTCCAACAGAATCTATGGTTTGTCCATGGTGCAATCCATGGCTCGACTAGAATATTACATGGTTTGTCTGAGGCACTTTTTGGTTCCAGTGTACCTAGAGGATAGGAAAAAACCAATAGGCTCGTCTAAGGTAGGACAGGATTTGTCTAACGTAAGACAAAGTCTGCCTAGGGCATCACGATATCTCTGTTTCATTATGTGTTCAACTAGGCTGGAAGAGACTTGATCTTCACTGAGGAATTGACGCTTACAGCAACATGAAACTACAGTTTATGCTGGGTACGATTGCAAAGAGGAGGCTTTGAAACGTATAGCTGCAGTATCCATAGCTT
Source organism: Caenorhabditis sp. 40 LS-2015 (assembly GCA_900536305.3). Taxonomy (NCBI): domain Eukaryota; kingdom Metazoa; phylum Nematoda; class Chromadorea; order Rhabditida; family Rhabditidae; genus Caenorhabditis; species Caenorhabditis tribulationis. Next base: position 63,042 of record LR543315.1, read on the forward strand.
CTAGAGGTCACAATTTTTGAACATTTCAGTAGAAGATGGTACTCATCGCTCATTGAAACGATATATCTCTAGCCACACCATTCCCTAGTAAGGTGAGACAAGGTCTGTCTAGGGTGTGAAAAAGCTCGTCTAAGGCTGAACAAGGTTATGTTCGCCCTAGAGCACTAGGTTCGTCTAAAGTAGAGAAAGAATTTTCTAGGTCGCTAAAAGGTCCACGTTCACCTAGATAGTAAGATTTGAGTACTCACCTCTCCCTCATCCAAAATCTCCGCCGGCAAGTCCTCCTCCAAATCGCTATCGAATTCCGAGTCAACATCACTCGTTGCCACACTATCATCACTGCTAGCCGCAGGTCGATTTCTCGGCCGGTTTCCTTCTGCTGCTACTTCTTCATCAAAAGGCCAATTGAACGCTATTCTTCGTGCCACCCAATTTGCTCGGTTTCGAACGCGACGTTCGTCTTCCGAACTGCTAGTATCGGATGAAGAACTGGAACTTGATGAACGGCTACCACCGGACGAAGAGCTAGTAGTGGATGCGGAATCCCTCCGTACCCGCCGTCGCGCTTCGCCTCGTCTCCCAAGACGAGCCTCTCGCTCTTCATCTGAATCTTGTAGTTCGCCTCGTGCTCCTGCTGGCCAAACTGGGAATGGTGGTGGGTCAGGGTCAGGGTCCAGTGGTTCGCCTCGTGCTCCTGCTGGCCAAGCTGGGAATGGTGGTGGGTCGGGGTCCAGTGGATCCATTCTATGTTGAGGTGACTCGGCAGTTGTTGGAGGTGGTTTGCAACGAGAAACAAGAGGTGCTGGAAATGAGGAATGAGTTAAAATGATCTACGACGAACTTAGATGGAATCGAGGAAGAATCAAGAGAGAGTAATGAAACGGATTTTTTTTTTGAAATGGTTGCAATATGTCATGGTTGTGAAACAGTTCAAAACGTTCCGATTTCAGACCTTTCCGACTTCAAAATGACCATTTTTTGAACTGCCTCGAATTGGAAACGGCATGGGTTTGAAGGTATAGGTTTGGAAATTACCCTGATCAGTGGTTGCGAAACGTCCCATTCTCAAAATATCCCGGTTTTGAAACGTCTTAGTTTTGAACTTACTAATTTCGAAGTGACAAGTTTACAAATGCCATGGTTGCGAAACGTCTGTGGTTGAAGTAACGGGTTCCAAACGGCTAGTCTAGAGTCACGACTTGAGACATTTAGAAATCATGACGTTTCGAAACTTTTATCAAATTTCCTCAAGAGTTCTCAGAGAAAATACCGCCGACCATAGGAGCTTCATCAACTTCGATTTAAAAAAAAATCGATGTTTCATGTTGCTCATGACACAGAACAATTTGATAGAAAATCAGTCATCCAGTTGTATTTCGGATCTCGTTACGAACGCTTTGCAACCGAGATTTTTCGAAACCGAGTCGTTACGGAACAGCAACGTTTTGAAACCGAGACGTTTTGAAACCGAAACGTTTTGAAACCGAGACGTTTTGAAACCGAGACGTTTTGAAACCGAGACGTTTTGAAACCGAAACGTTTCGAAACCAGGACGCTTTGAAACCGAGACGTTTCGAAACCGGACCATGTGACTCTAGAAATCAAGGAAACGAGAGCCAAAGAAGGATATAAAAACATCCCTAATCCTCTTTCACAAATCCCATGCTAATCCAGCTTTTTCTTTCAATCATAAAGTGTAATCTCATACGTCAGAATAAAAATCGGACCAAAATGTTGTTTCGGTATAAAAAATTCAATCACTAATCTGGAAGTCGAACAAATCCCGAAAATACAACATTGTTGAAATGGGGAAAAAATTAATTTGAGACCAAATTTTTTCCGATTTCAACGAGATTTTATCTTAAATCGGTTGAAATTCCAAAACGATCACCGATATTTAATCATTCTGTGTACACTAGCATTCTGTTTTCCTAATGCGATACCTCTCGCTGCCGAGTTGTCGGATTCTGGGCCAGCACAGACATTTTTTCAGATTCTCGCAAGATTTACAGTTTCCAATTGATCTTTTTTAACCTGAGGAGCAATTTCAAAGATGGTGAAGCTGTTCCATTCTGCAGGACTCTACAGAATTCTTGAAAATTCTGAACAGTTGGTCGTCCTTTTTTTCGAATTTCAGTCAAAATTATGAGTCAACTCCAATAGGAAAGGAAAGAGAGAGAGAGAGAGAGAGAGAGAGAGAGAGAGAGAGAGAGAGAAAGAAAAAGAGGTGAAAAGGGTGCGCACTAGCCGTAAACAGCTCACACAGATGCATATCAGCACATACACTTCGAAACACACACGCGCGCCAAAAGACACACACCAGCAAAAAAGAACATATGTATGTATGACCACATACATAACACACTTGCCCTTGTCCGCAAACACCGTCACGCCGTCAAAACAAAGAAAGGAAATTAGCAGCAAAAAAAGAGAAAGGCTTCGGGCAGATTACAATGATTGAAGAACCGAACGCAGAAGTAAAACAAAATCTTATAAATGAAAGTGTGGAAACGGTATATAATGCCACACAAACATATCGATTTTGACTGTTTCTAGGGCTAAATAGTTAACTTTTAGCAGTTGAAATATGCTTGATCCTTCCTTTTTTCCTTAGCAATTAGCAATGTTAGCAATATTCCGGAAAAGTTGTCAACTAGAAAAACGAAGATATAGAGTTGATTGATACATCCAACAATTTTCAGAAGAATCGGGTTGTTGGAAGTCTTTTTGTACTGAAAGCCAACTCAGTTTTTGATTCTGAGAAGGTGGGTCAGTTTTCATGAACTTTGACCTTCAATAACTTCAAAATGGACTAATATCTAGATCTGGGCTCAAAATTGGGCAAGGTGGGTACTTGCGAAGGTTTCTTGAAGTTCACGGGGTCTGGGAACCTGTTTGCCCTCATGGTCACCAATTCCATAATCTCCAGTTTCAGCATGAACATTTTGGATTCCAATATAAGCTTAAGAGACATTCAAAAATTTTGATCGAGCCCGGATCTACCTGGTAAGGAGAAAATCCTAAAAGATTTTCAGCTACCTAATCCCCGATCTTGAAGGTCAGTAAACCACCAACGGTCAAAGAATTCGCGTTGAAAACTGGTCAAAAACAGTCGAAAAGCAAAGAGAAAAGCGGAGGAAAACACCTGCACATCAGCGGCGGGCAAACAAAACAAGCAAGTAGTGTGGTGTGGCAACACTCCTCTGCGTCTCTCACGCCGAAACCAAAATCAATTCTCGCGACTCCTCTCTCTCTCTTTCCGCGTACACACACACACCGCCCGTATCATCCATCGTTTCCCCCCGAAAAGCGCAAAAAATCAATTTGAACTCACGAACGGAGAGTGTAAGTGAGGGAAGGAGGAATGCGCTCTCTCACTCACAAGCAGTGTAGAGAAATAGTGTGCAGAAGGGGAGAGAGTGGTCTCTGAATGTCTAACACACATGGAGAAGGACACCCCTTTCTCTTCTTCTCCAGCTGATCAACACTTTTGATGTTGAAAGAGAGAAGAATATGGCTTCTTCTTCTTCTTCGTCTTCTCGTGCCAGTGTGCGCCATGTCCATGGAATGAACTTTCAAAGAGATATCCTGAGCAAAGCGCAATTAGAATGATATGTATGTATGGAATAGAGGGTAAAGAAATTCGGGTTGACCAAGGAAACAGACTTCATTTGAAACGATTGCTCAGGGAATACCATTTCCAGTTGGACTTGATCACTGGCTTCTAGAAGATTCTAAGGGAATTCTGAAGAATCTCAAAACAATTCGAGTGAGTCTTGCGGATTCTGAAGGGTCCTGAAAGCCCCTGCAAGATTTGGAAAGTTGCAGAGAGTTCTCAAAGGTTTTCAGTGGTTCTAGAGTGTTCCAGAGCATCGAGAGCAGTTCTGGAAGGATTTTGAAAGCTTCCGAATGGTTCTCGAGAATTCGGAAAGGCTCTAAACTATGATGAAAGACTTCAGATGATTCTAGAGGGATCTGGAGGGTTTGGAAGACTTTAGACCGAAATAAGCAACAGTCATATTGAAATTCAGAAATCAAAACGGGAATTGTGAATCGGATGAAACTGAAAAAAAATTCGAGGGAGTATTTTTGTGGGAAAAAAAAGGAAATTAGCTGTTTCTGTTGATCATCAAAAATGCTGATTTTGAGTTTTACATAATTGTGATGATTTTCGATAATGAACTGTTTTTGATGAATCTCAGAAATCCTGAAAGATTTTGAAAAAGTTTCGCAGTCTCTGAGGAACTCCAATGGATTCTGAGGTGCTCTGAATCTTTATGACATGTTCCAGATAATTCTATATAATTCGAAATGATGCTGGAAGATAGTGGAGCATTCTAGAGCATTCTGAACGGCATTGAATCACTTCGAAGAGTTTCGAAGGGTTCTTGGAGTTTCTTGACGATGTTTGGGGATTCTGAATAAAATCTTATGGATAAAATTTGGAAGTCCAAACGGGAATTGTGGATTGAGTGAAGCTGAGAAAAACTTGTTGAAATTCTGTTGTGGGAAAACGGATATTAGCTGCTTCAACAGATCATAAAATTTCAATAGTTGGGGTTCAGAAACATTCTGAGTTTTTTGACTTCTCGGTCAGAAGTTCAGCTTGAACAATGCTGAATAGTCGTGAGAGCTTCTAGAAGATCCCAGAAAGCTGTGGAGTGTTATGGAACATTCTGAAGTGTCGTGGAATATTCTGTAACGATTCTGCTGTTAAGGAACTTCTGAAAGAACTTTATTTGCGATTTTATGAAGGAGTCAAAACCGTTATTTTATTAGTGTAAATAACCTGTATTATGAGCAATAAATAGATCAATGTTGTTATTATCGAAATCAATAGTTGTTGATAATTTGGATTGATTCTGAAGATTGCTGACAGATTCTGAAGACTTTCGAAGAATTCTGAGAGTTTTTGAAAGACTCTCATGAACTCTGAAAAGATAGATTTTAGAGGGGTCTGAAAGATTCTGAAGTGCTCTGATTGGTGGTTCTGAGGTTACCACAAGTTTCTGGAGGGGTTTTCAGAATTATTGACAACTTCCAGAAGATTCTTGATGATTCTGAAAATCTGTATTCTTGATCCGAACGAGGTTCATTAGCTGGTTTTTTTGAAATAAGATTTTCAGGGTTCCAGAAAACAGGATTTTTTTTTTGAAAGAAGATTCTAGAAGATTCTGTGAGATTTCAAATTTGAAAGTTCCTGAAACTCACAGAAGAATTCTTGACAAATTCTATTGAAGCAAAAAAGATTCTGAATGCTCCTGGAGGATTCCAAGAGATTGCGGAAAACATTAGACAATTCTGAAGACCATTGAAGAATCCTGAGTGATTCTGGAAGGTCATGGAGAGTTTTTGAATGATGTGAAGGCTTCAGTAGATGTCTGGGGGATTCTAGACGGTTCTAAAAACATACAAAAGTTTCGAGGAATCCTGTAAAATTTCGAACTTCCGCCAAAAATGTGTACAACCCGAACATTGAATTGCATGTGTTCCGAAACCTCCTCAATGAATACGAGATTATCGGAGAAAATATTTTGCTTTTTTCCATACAAAATCTGCTGACATGACATCTTTCTTTTCTGGAATCTTGAATCTTCTGGTGTTCATAAAACAGTAACTTTTTGAAAGTGCAACTTTATGTTCTTAAGATAAATTCGATGGAAAAATCTGAAATCAGAACCAACACATCGAAGATGGATCCAAAATGGAGTACAAATATGTATTGCATGAAATATAGTCGATGTAACCGAAAAAAATAGTGAATGTCACAATTTCGAGATGCGCAATAGACCAAGGGAAGAATTCGGCATGGGGGAAAACAAAAAGATGAAACTGGGTACAGTGGAAGTCAGGAAAAAAAGTGGGAGAAATTGGGTAGAATTAGGAAAAAAATCGGCTATCTAGAATGGATTTAGTACAATCCAAAGTTGCGTGGGGTTTTTCAAAAGTTTTGGAGCACGAAAAACGCGCCAACATAGGGAGGTTTGCGCTCTTTTTGCTCCAACTTACCTGATGTAATGAGATTATCAGCTATTGCGACGTGATAACTTCTATGCAGAAATGATGACTTTGGAACAGGAAAGTTTTGAAGAAATGAAAATGATGCTGAGAGTCGAGAGGGGGTCCGTACGTTGAAGAGTCTGAAAATTTAGATTTACAAGGATTCCTGGGAAAATCAGACTCACCAAAGTTGAAGAGCATGCTCAGTTACTGCTCCGCATTCGCACGAGCAATTCTAGCTGGTTCTAGAGCACGTTGAACTCTCCGTAGTCTATCCGGCAGCTCTTCATAGTTGATAGGTTGTCGTGCCGGCGCCGCTGGTGCAACTCGCTCCACTTCTGCTATCACCTGATCCATCGCCTGCAGCAACATCCGGCCCCGAGCAGCTTCAAACTGCTCAACCTGCTCTGGAGCAGCCGGGAACGCCGCCTCAATTGCCATCTGATTTCTATGCGCAAATTCATCTCGAATCTGTTGCTCGCGAACCCCCAGACGGATCAGCCGCCAGTCCGCCTCGAGCTGTCTATCGTAAGGTCTTAGCGGACGGGTTGGAGCTCTTCGAAGCAGTCGAAGCTCATCCAGGGGAACCTCTCGAGCCAGACGTCTCCATTCCATTTGCATCTCCCTCTGCTGCTCTTCGAATCGGAGCACCAAACGAGCGGCCTCGTCGGTTCGGGGTTGCTGCAGTATGAGCTGCATCTGGTGGTTGATGTTGCTCATCGCCTCCGTGAATCGTTCTGCGGTATCCCGAATGACCATCTGTCGATTGAATCGAAACTCTCCCCACCTCCAATACGTCTGTGTCTGATGTGCGTGGAGTTGTATTAGTTCGTCGTTGATTCTTGCACGCTCTTGTCTAATTTCAGCCATCTCTTCTTCCAACCCGCCCCGATCTTGCTCTCCAGGAGCCAGTACGATTCGTCCAATTTCTAGAATTCTCTCCTCGGAAGTTCGAAGGCTTTCAAGAAGACGTTGACGTTCTCGCCTCCACGGTTGCTCTCCGACCATGGCCTCCTCGGTTCGTCGCCGATAGTCAGCTTCGGTGACTAGGCGAGCGTTTTGGGATTGAGAATGGTGGCATACAATTAAATTCGCACTGTTCCGGAGAGCTCTGTAGGCTTCTGGAGGGATCGGAAGGAGATGAGCGGATTCTGGTTCTTCGGTTAGCTGGGTGAGAAAATCTCCGTCGAGGCGCAGCGCGGAGAGGCTGGCGATAGTGGCAGCGTGTTCAGGCTCTGGGAGCACTTCGTGGACAAAGTTCATGACGTCGGCGGGCTGAAAAAATGATATACTGAAAATTTGCTATCGATTTGTATGATTGCCATGAAAATTGACAGACGTTCAGTGAAGCTATAAAGGATTGATTGCACCGTTAATACTAATGAGCAATGTAAACACATTGTTAAAATATGGAGAATCTGAAAATGAAAAAGTTTTGAACACCAGAAGATATGTTCGAAGGGGACTAGATTCTTCATGAGATGGGTAATTTTGAAAACCAGAAACCACAACAAATCTCCACAAAATTTGCTATCGATCTGTATAATTTTCATTCGAATCGGTCAACTTTCAACCAAGTTATCGGAAATGAAAAATCAATGGGAAAAAATTTAAATGTTTCGTTGTTGAAAATCTAGAATCTTTAATAACTTGGCTGAAAGCTGATCGATTCTGATGAAAACTATACAAATCGATAGGAAATTTCCAGGAGATAATTTTGGTACCAGAATTGCTTGTAGTTTGGAGTTTGAAATGTTAGAAAATGTTCGGTAACTTTATGAATCTTCCATAACTTTCCTGAAAGTCGGTCAAATTTTATGAAAGATCATATAAATTTTTGTCGGTTTCAATTTGATGTTTTCAACTTTCGGGTTTCACATACATGTTAAATTACACCATAAATTCTTTGTGTTTTTTTTTCACGGCAGACAACTAGTGAGGAAAGTATACACCCCTCACGTCAGATAAATAGTGAAGTTTCACAGAAGACGTCACGAGCTTTTTGAAGATTTAAAATAGTGGATAGAAATCACATGACAGGCTTTGGGAAGGATTATCATGAAAAGCCGGATTAGTGGATTGATTGAAAATGCTTCTAGAGACCTTTAGATGACGTTGGGAGGATGAGGAAGACGTTAGAATTCGAAAATTCACTATGTTTTAGACATCGAAATTTTTTTTCCTTTAGTTAGACACTTTTTCGACCTCCCATTTTTCGAAATCCTCCAAAGTCTCAATGAGGTGCCTCGACCCACTGTGATATTCGATCGCACCATAAATCGCTCAGATTTGGAGCTAGAGTAAATCTGAGCTCACATTTGGAACCCTCGGGTCCGACTACGTCTAGTGAATTTATTATCAAGTTGAAATGATCTCCATGAAATCTGCTATCGATCTGTATAATTTTCATTAAAGTCAGTCAATTTTCAGTCTGGTTGTTAAGGATTCAAGTTTTTGGGGAACCATTTTATTTTTTAGATTTTTTTCTCCGAAAAAATCAACTCACCGACCAATTCTGGAAATCTTCCCAGCGATTGACAGCTGGCAAAAATATATGCTGGAAATTTCAAAATTTAATTTTTTTAAAGTTCTAAATTCTATTCTTACATATGGATTATTCCATAGTTCCAAATTTGGAGCCGGCTGAGCGATATCATCCATCTGAAATCGAAAACTTTACGAAAACAAGATGATAAACAACGAGAATCCGTCAAAGTATGGCTTCGCGCGCGAGTTTGAAAATTGAAATTCACGGTTTTCTTATTTACTTTTGATCGATACAGATTAAGAAGTAATCAAAGCTAAATTCGTGGAAAAAAAACGGAACAATTTGGAACGATTGAAGGTTGAAAGGTGTGAAGGAGAGGTAGCTGATTTCATAACGAGTTTCGAAGTAATTTCAATCCATGTATTACCTTTTTCAAACGGTAATAACTTTGGTGATTTTCAGTGCTCCACTTTGAGCCATTGGAAAATCTGATCCAATCGCTCGATTTTCATGAAGGTTGGTGGAGCTCTGTCAAGCAACTCTAGACGTTAAATTTTTCAGTTGACAACTTTTTTCCATAACCAAAATTGAGGCAGGTACAGTGACGGCCAAAACAATACGATTTTTGGTGATTTTAGTGCAAAATGATCAAATGCGAGCAGTCGAAAAAGTATGTTCCAATCACTCGACTCTTCTGAAAATTTGTGGGTGTATCAAGCAACTCTAGATTCTCATTTTTGTAGTTGACATTTTTTTCAGAAAATTACAATCAGGTCAGTTGCGTTGGCATCAAATCTTAGTAAATTTCAGTTCAAAATTCGAACTTTTTATGCGCATGATCTTCAACGCGACATAACTACCTTGATTGTAATTTTCTGAAAAAGTTGTCAACCACAAAAATGGAGATCTAGAGTTGCATGATAGATCCACCAACTTACGGGGAAATCGAGCGAGTGAAGCAGATCTTACAACTGCTCAAAGCGGAGCACTCAAATTCCCCAAAATTATTACCGTTTGAAAATGATTTGAAATATTTTCAAAACTCGTTCTGAACCGGATATGACCTCCTAAACTCTTTTCATCCCTCTTTTATTGAAATTTAGCATATTGTTCCACGAATTTCGTTTGATACACCCACAAACTTTCAAGAAAAATTGAGTAGTTGGAATATACTTTTCGACTGCTCAAAATTGGCAATTTCACACTGAAAAGCACTGTATTTCGCCTTCGAAAGTTTTGGAAAAGTTTGAAGTCTTGTGATACTGTACAAAAATTTTATTGACAATCAAAATCAAATGTGATGAAAAGAAAAAAACAACCCAATTCACGACGTTAGGATTCTGAAGACCGTGGCTCAATGGCGTCAACAGTATTGATAATGCAAACCAGTTGAGAAGTGTTCCACCTGTGCTTGAGTTCTGAAGAAAAAAATCATTCTGGTAGATCAAAAACTCAAAACACTCACAAAGCTGATCGGCCGCTAGCTGTCTCTCTGAGCCGTGCCATAACCATTCGATTCATAAGTTCGAGTTCTTCAAAAGACGAAAAGTTGAAAACCATTGGAGCAGATTGCCCAGCCGGCGGAACATCTCCATTCTGTACACGTTGCTCGGCTTCTGGAGCCACTCGATTCTGTTGCCTTCGTCCAACTCTTGCCCTTTCTCTTGCCTGCTCCATCATTCGATTTCTAGCAGCTGCGAACTGCTCGCCTTGCTCCGGGGGAGCTCTGACGTGTTGCTCAGGTTGAGCATCAACTACTGGTTCGTGTCGCTCCGCCCTCATCTCATGATCCCAGAAAACTGGAGTGCTATGGAACATTCTGAAGTGTCGTAGAAAATCCTGTAACGATAAGGAACTTCTGAAAGAATTTAATGTGCGATTATATGAAACAGTTAGAACCGTCATTATATATACAAATATGTATTGGACTTCAGGAAATTTTGAAAATTTCCAGAAGATTCTTGAAGATTCTGAAAACCTGTTTCCTCTATTTAGGGAGCATTAACAAGTTTTCTCTGAAATGAGACTTTGTGGATTTCAGAACACAGGATTTTTTTTTCGAAAAAAATTCTAGAAGATTCTGTGAGATTCCAGATCCGAAAGCTTCTAAAACTTACCGAAAGATTTTTCATAATTCTGAAGAAGTACAAAAGATTCTGAACTCTTCTGGAGAATCTCAGGGGCTGTGGGAATATTTCGACATCTCTAAAGACGAGTGAAAAGTTTTGAATGATTCTGAAAGACCATAGAGAGTTTTTAAAAGATGTGAAGAACTTTGATGGAGTCTGTAAAATTTTGAATTTCCGCCAAAAAAAACATCTTCGTTCAAGCAAATCCTTCTTTTCTGGAATCTTGAATCTTCTGGTGTTCATAAAACAGTAACTTTTTGGCGTGGATCTTTATGTTCTTAAGATAAATTCGATGGAAAAATCTGAAATCAAAACCCAGGATTCGAACATAGCACTGGAGTACAAATATGTATTGCATGAAATCAAGTCGATGTAACCGAAAAAACTAGTGAATGTCACAATTTCGAGATGCAAATTAAACCAAGGGAAGAGTTCGGCGATGGGAATAAAATAATGATGAAACTGGGTAATATGGAAGGTTTTTGAAAACCGGGAGAATAACTGGGAGAAATTTTGCAAAGTTAAAGTAAAAAGACTTGCACCAATATCGCGGCGTGATAACGTCTATGCAAAAATGATGACTTTGGAACAGGAAAGTTTTGAAGAAATGGAAATGATGCTGAGAATCGAGAGGAGGTCCGTACGTTGAAGAGTCTGAAAATATCGATTTACAAGGATTCCTGGGCTCAAAATGGCTATAGTCCTACCAAATCTGAAGGGCATGCTCCCAATCATTGCTCCAAATTCGCCTGAATAACATCCATCGCCTGCTGCAACATCCGGCCCCGAGCAGCTCCGAACTGGTCAACCTGCTCTGGAGCAGCCGGGAACGCAGCCTCGATTGCCATCTGATTTCTTTGCGCAAAGTCCTCTCGAATCTGTTGTTCGCGAACCCCTAGCCGGATCCGCCGCCAGTCCGCCTCGAGCCATCTATCGTAAGTTCTTAGCGGGCGGGTTGGAGCTTTTCGAAGCAGTCGAAGCTCATCCAGGGGAACCTCTCGAGCCAGACGCCTCCATTCCATTAGCATATTCCTCTCCTGCTCTTCGAATTGAAGCACCAAACGAACGGCCTCTTCGGTTCGGGGTTGCTCCAATAGGAGCTGCATCTGGTGGTTGATGTTGCTCATCGCCTCCGTGAATCGTTCAGCGGTATCCCGAATGACCATCTGTCGATCGTTTAGAAACTGTCTCCACCCCCAATACGTCTGTGTCTGATGTGCGTTGAGTCGTTGAAGTTCGTCGTTGATTCTTGCGCGCTCTTGTCTGATTTCAGCCATCTCTTCTTCCAACCCGCCCCGATCTTGTTGACCAGGAGCCAGTACGATTTGTCCGATTTCTAAAATTCTCTCCTCGGTAGTTCGAAGGCTTTCAAGAAGACGTTGGCGTTCTCGCCTCCACGGTCGCTCTCCGACAATGGCCTCCTCGGTTCGTCGCCGATAGTCAGCTTCCGTGACTAGGCGAGCGTTTTGGGATTGAGAATGGTGGCATACAATTAAATTCGCACTGTTCCGGAGAGCTCTGTAGGCGTCTGGAGGGATCGGCAGGAGATGAGCGGCTTCTGGCTCCTCGGTTAGCTGGGTGAGAAAGTCTCCGTCGAGACGCAGCGCGGAGAGGCTGGCGATAGTGGCAGCGTGTTCAGGTTCTGGGAGCACTTCGTGGACAAAGTTCATGACGTCAGTGGGCTGAAAAAATGATCTACTCAAAATTTGCTATCGATCTGTATAATTTTCATTCGAATCGGTCAACTTTCAGCCAAGTTATGAATAATCTTTACTAATAACATTTGAAAACTTCCGTTTGTTTGCCCGGATGTGCCACTCTGTAACTCAGTTCCTACTGAACCGATTTTCATGAATCTTGGACCAGAAGACTGGAACTGGGGCTACGTTGATGCCCGTGTGTTTAAATTTTTGATATCTCAATAATGGACCAAGTTGCAGCTGATCTCCTACTTTTCCAGTACTAATTTTGAGAAAATTCGGAACGACAAATGTGTAGCGCAGTTTTTCTCATACTCAAAGTTGACCGATTTTTTCGAAATTTACACAGTTTATTCCTGAATATCTGGGGATGATGCCCGTCTATTTCGATTTTCGATTCATCAAAAAATGAGGTCACGAGGACGTAAAAACTCTCATTTTTAGGCTCGATCAGTAGATTCAGTTTTGAGAAGAGAGAGTGACAGGTTCACGGAAATATTTTTCCACGTTTTCAAAAGTTTTGAAGTTTCTCATTCAGAAACGTTTCACAGCGGAATTTTGGAGAAAATTGGTTGAATTACAAAAACGAGTTACTAACAGTAAGAAAGGAGTCATTCTTTCAGACTCAAGAGAAAGGGTCGGAGGCCCTGAGGCCCTGACAAAAGAGCCGCAGGCTTTAGACTTTAGTTGGAAGGGCCGGAGGCCCTGAGAAAGGAGCCGCAGGCTCCGGATTTTAGTTGGAAGGGCCGAAGGCCCTGACAGAGGAGTCGCAGGCTCCAGATCTTATCTGTCAGGGCCGGAGCCCCTGAGAAAGGAGCCGCAGGCTCCGGATCTTGAATGGAAGGGCCGGAGGCCCTGACAGAGGAGCCGAAGGCTCCAGATGTCCGTTGGAAGGGCCGGAGGCCCTGACAAGGGAGCCGCAGGCTCCGGATTTCAGTCGGAAGGGCCGAAGGCCCTGACAGAGGAGTAGCAAGCTCCAGAACGGGGACTCAAGCGAAGGCCAGGAGGTGGAGCCCCGCGTCAGCGGGGCGTAAACCGACTGGTGAAAAATTAATGGGAAAAAAATTTAAATTTTTCGTTGTTGAAAATCTAGAATCTTTAATAACTTGGCTGAACGTGGATCGATTCTGATGAAAACTATACAGATCGATAGGAAATTTTCAGGAGATATTTTTGGTACCAGAATTTCTTGTAGTTTGGAGTTTGAAATGTTAGAAAATGTTCGGTAACTTTATGAATCTTCCATAACTTTCCTGAAAGTCGGCCAAATTTTTTGAAAAGTCATAGGAAATTTTGTCGGTTTCAATTTGATGTTTTCAACTTTCGGGTTTCACATACATGTTTAATTACACCATAAATTCTTTGTGTTTTTTTTTTCACGGCAGACAACTAGTGAGGAAAGTATACACCCCTCATGTCAGATAACTAGTGAAGTTTCACAGAAGACGTCACGAGCTTTTTGAAGATTTAAAATAGTGGATAGAAATCACATGACAGGCTTAGGGAAAGATTATCATGAAAAGCTGGATTAGTGGATTGATTGAAAATGCTTCTAGAGACCTTTAGATGACGTTGGGTGGATGAGGAAGACGTAAGAATACGAAAGCTCACTATATTTCAGACACCGAAATGATCTATAGGAAATCTGCAATCGATCTGTGTAATTTTCATAGAAATCGGCCAACTTTTAGTCCGGTTATGAAGGATTCAAGTTTTTGGGCAATAATTTTATTTTTTTATATTTTTTTTTCCGAAAAAATCAACTCACCGACCAATTCTGGAAATCTTCCCAGCGATTGACAGCTGGCAAAAACATATGCTGGAAAATTCAAAATTTAATTTTTTTTCAAATTCTAAACTCTACTCTTACATATGGATTATTCCATGGTTCCAAATTTGGAGCCGGCTGCGCGATATCATCCATCTGAAATTGAAAACTTTACGAAAACAAGATGATAATTAACGAGAATCCGCCAATGTATGGCTTCCCCATCTTCTTCATGACACTCGCTGAGACATTGTTACTTGTGATGAGAGTGCAGAGAAAACCGGGTTAGCCGGGGAGCAGAGATGCTGAGAGTGTTGGCGCGAATTTGAAAATTGAAATTCACGGTTTTCTTATTTACTTTTGATCGATACAAATTAGGAAGAAGCTTAATTCATGGCAAAAAAATGCTGATTGTGAAGAAAAAAGTGTTAAAAGGTGTGAAGCCTCCTCAAATGATTCACTTCGAAACGAGTTTCGAAATGATTTCAATTATATATTATCTTTCTCAAACGGTATTAATTTTGGTGATTTTCAGTGCTCCACTTTGAGCAATTGGAAAATCTGATCCAATCGCTCGATTCTCCTGAAAGTTAATGGATCTATTGAGCAACCTGAAGTCTTCATTTTTGTTGTTGACAGCTTTCTTCTACAACGGAAATTGAGGCAGGTCAGTGCTGGCCAAAAGTGTATAAATTTTGGTAATTTTCAGTGCAAAATGGTCAAATTTGAGCAGTCGAAAAAGTATGTTCCAATCACTCGACTCTTCTGAAAATTTGTGGGTGTGTCAAACAACTCTAAATCTTCAGTTTTTTAGTTGACAACTTTTTCAAAGAATTCCAATAGAGCCTGTTGCGTTGCGTATACGTAGTTACACGACATCAAAACTAACTATAAGTAAATTTCAGTTCAAATTTCGAACTTTTTAGGGCGCATGATCTTCAACGCAACATAACTAGCTTAATTGTAATTTTCTGAAAAAGTTGTCAACTACAAAAATGGAGATCTAGAGTTGCTTGATACGACCAAAAGTTTTCATAGATATCGTGTGATTGGAACATACTTTTTCAACTGCTCAAAGTTGATCATTTTGCACTGAAAATCACCAAAATTTACATAATTTTGGACAGCATTGACCTGAATCAATTTTGTCAAGTGTCAATCAGGAAAATCAAAAGATTGGAGCAGATTTTACAATTGCTCAAAGCGGAGCACTCAAATTCACCAAAATTATTAATGTTTGAAAATGATAACATATGAATCGATTTGTTCTCAATACTCGTTCCGAACCGGATCTTCTGCCCCTCCTCAACTCTTTTCAGCCCTCTTTTATCGAATTTTAGCATTTTGTTCCACGAATTTCGCTTGATACACCTACAAATTTTCAGAAAAATCGAGTAATTGGAACATTCTTTTTCGACTTCTCAAATTTTAGCATTTTGCACTGAAAATTATCAAAGTTCATATACTTTTGGCCAGCACGATAGCTTGAAAAAGGTTGAAATCTCGTGATAATGTACAAAAATTTTATTGACAATCAAAATCAGATGTGATGAAATGAAAAAAAACATCCCAATTCACGACGTTAGGATTCTGAAGACCGTGGCTCAATGGCGTCAGCAGTATTGATAATGAGATCAGTTTTGTTTTGTGCTTGCTTTCTGAAAAATAATTCTGGTAGATCAAAAACTATGTCAAAACACTCACAAGGTTGATCGGCCGCTATCTGTATGTCTCTGAGCCGTGCCATAACCATTCGATTTATATGTTCAAGTTCTTCCAGAGACGAAAAGGTTATTACGATTCGAGCAGGATCCTCAGTTGGCGGCTGTGCACGTTGCTCATTCTGTACACGTTGCTCATTGGCTTCTGGAGCATCCGGAGCCGCTCGATTCTGCTGTCTTCTTCCAACTCTCGCCCTCTCCCTCGCCTGCTCCATCATTCGATTTCTAGCCGCTGCGAACTGCTCCACTTGCTCCGGGGGAGCTCTGACGATTGGTCTGACGTGTTGCTGAGGTCTAGCATTAACTACTGCTTCGCGCTCTTGTTCCTGCTGTCTCATCTGATGTACCGCCCGAGCGAACACGTTTTGTGGCTCGTATCTGACACCTTCGCCTAGTTGGGGTCCCTCTTCCTCTTCCTCCTCTTCTACCTCTTCTTCTTCCTCTTCTTCCTCATCTCCCCACTCTTCTTCAGAATCAAAATTTTCATCCGGTTGCTGCCCCAACCACCACCAAGGTGGCCTCCTCCGCGGTTGCCTCATGTAAGCGAGGAAGATGTTTCGTGCTGCCCGCAGCAATATCCTGTAGTGGTCTTCGGGAATCGGAAACTGGTTTTGGTATCCCGAACAGAGCACAATTTCAATCAACATGTCTCCGTCGTAGCCCAACTCGCGGATGGTGTCTACGGAGGGCTGGTGTTCGGGCAAGGGAAGACTTTCTTCAACGAATGCCATGAAGTCGGTTGGCTGGAAATATGATCTTGAAATTGGCCATAGATATTTTGTATTTTTCAGTCTTCGTCAAAAATCAGTTATGGATCGAACACCTAAAGTTAAGCTCCATCAATAACGTATTGGCAGTGCCCTGTGAATTGAATCTTCTGAGGATAACAGTGATTTTTTCAAATTGGAGTCTCTGAATTCCAAGACCTTCCCGGTTTCAAAAAAGTTAGAATGTATTCGATTTTGCTATCAAAATGATGCCCTTGAAGTTTCCTATCGATCTGTATAACTTTCATCAAAATCAGTCAACTTTTAGAGAAGTTATGAAGGATTCAACATTTGCTCAACTTTCCAAAAATCCACTCACCGACCATCTCTGAAAATCTACATTGCGTTGTGGGTCGAGCTGAGCCTGCTCTGCCATCTGTAACAATCTGTTTTGAGATTCAATCCACATATAGAAAACCAAAGATAGGAAACATGGGCTATGCTATAACCATGAAAAGAGATTCGGGAAATGTGAAACATCGGTGTACAATTTTATTGATAGAAAGGAATGTCGTAAATTCAAAGAAAGATGAGATTCGTGGAGAGAGAAGAATGCTGATGACGTGAGTATTGAAGACAGCCTTCCCAAAGATCGTATTTTTAGGCTCTGGAAAACGGGAATTGTTTGAATCTTCAAAAGAGGAACTTACGAAATTCACCGTCCCAAGTTCAGATTCGCCAATCCAACATCCACATCGTCATCCGAATCGTCTCCATATTCAGCTCTCTCCGTGTCGCGCCTCGCGTTCACTCGATTTCTAGCAAATGCCATCAGTCCTTGCATCTCTGGCTGATCTCTGACGATTCGTCTTGGTGGATTCACATTGGAGACAGCGTTCACTCGCACAGGGACTCCTCTCACAGGCCGTAATCCCCTCCATACCGTCATTCTTGGTGGCTCGGGAGCCCGCGGCGGCTGTTCTTCGTCAGGCTCGACGTCGGGTCGAGCCGCTCGATTCTGAAGCCTCCGCCTGACTCTCACTCGCTCCCTCACCTGCTCCGCCATCCGATCTCTCGCCGCCGCGAACCTCTCGACGTTCTCCGC
Source organism: Caenorhabditis sp. 40 LS-2015 (assembly GCA_900536305.3). NCBI lineage: Eukaryota > Metazoa > Nematoda > Chromadorea > Rhabditida > Rhabditidae > Caenorhabditis > Caenorhabditis tribulationis. The sequence continues at coordinate 80,660 of LR543315.1, forward strand.
GAGCTCCGGAGCACCTCTCACGATGGATCTCACTGGAAGCTCTTCTCCATCCGAGAACTCGAACTCGCTATCATCCTGCTGCATCTCTCTACGATGGTCCAGCTCGTGGATGAGGTTTTGAAGCTGTACCCGCGCTCTCACACCGTTTATGGCGGCCTGCCTCCGCTGGTAAGCTTCATCCGCTGTCAGGCGTCGATTACCTCGCTGATCGTCCTCTTCTTCTGCATCTGGGTCCCTCCGAAACATCGCAGCGTCCTCGAGTCGTTGACTTCGTTGCTCATCGCAAATCTGCTTCGCAAGGTTGTATCGCGCGGTGTAACAGTCGACGAAGACTTGACACTCTCTCTTGAACCATATGTACTTCTCCGGAGGGAGCGGAAGGAGTAACGCGTCCTCTGGTTCCCGGACGATTTCTCCAATGATGTCCCCGTCGAAGCCCTTCTCGCGGATGGCCTCCACGTGAACCCGGTTGTCGAAGCCGGACAGCATGCATTCCACGATCAGCATGAAGTCGGTGGGCTGAAAATGGAAGGATTTCTAGATTAGGGGCGAGTAGATCAAAACATTTTCAGAAAATCCTGTTTCTAATTGTCTACCTGATTTTCAGAGTTTTGTTTTACTGTTGCTCTTGAAAGTCCGATTGTTTATGTTTGACCATGAAAATCCACCAAAAAATTGAATATTCTAGATTCAGAAGACACCTAAAAACTTCAATGTTTCAGAATACTCATAATTTGATTTCAAAAAAGGGTATCCAATGGAGAATGAGCAGAATCTTTTGGTTGTCTTTTTCAGGGAAAATGTCTCCAGATGACGCTAGAATAGTTGAGAAAAGCTGAAATGTTGAAAACCATGGTGTCAATCAAATTTGCTGATTATCGATACAAATTTCATGAAAACTGATCCATGTTCAGGATAGTTATGCAGATTTCAAAATTTTGAAAAAAAACATACATGTTTCCAGAAGACGTCAAAAATTTTCATATATCCGCATGTAACCGATATTTGCATCGAATTGATCTCCACAAAATTTCCTATCCATCTGTATAACTTTCATCAAAATCGGTCAATTTTTGGGGAAGTTACAAAGGATTCAAAATTTTCTCCATTTTCCAAAAATCCACTCACCGACCACTGCTGAAACTCGATGGAGATTGGTGGCATCTGCAATCGTCTGTTGGTGAAATTTTCTTAAAAACAAGTGAAAAACAACGATATAAAACATGGGTATAACCATGACCAGAAAATAGGAACGTCAGGAAAATTGAGGTATGAAAAATTGCTTCATTGAGCATAGCGGAAAATCAGAAAAATTGTTGAGCGTGAGAAAAACGCAAATCGAATACATTACTGGGCAACTTTTGCAAGACAAGTTAAAAATAACCTGTAACTGAAACAAAATGGGCAAATGGTCGGAAGCACTCGAGGAAAGTTGTGCAGACATCATACGATCTAGTGAAGACATCAAGACGATCATTTTGAATCTGAAAGAAGAAACAGTAATATTATTTCAAGAAAATTTCACATCCATCTGTAAAATTTTCAGAAAAAAAGTTGATTACATTCTTTATTATAAAACGTCGGCATACCGAAGGCTGTAAAATACGTTTCAACGACACGCCCCTTTTTGAAACGTGATGCAAAGGTTGGAAACAATGGCAGTGCAAAAAGGGGCGTGTCGCTGTGCAACCTGCGGCGCGCCGACATGTTATTGTGCAGACAGTACGAACCACATGAAATCGGTTAATTTAAAATGATCTGGACAAAATTTCCTATCCATTTGTATAACTTTTATAAAAATTGGCCAACGTTTAACACATTTATAAGAGATTCAAGATGTTGGAGTTTTTTTCAATTTTGGAACAGTCGAAACAGAAATTTTTCTTTTAAACTTAAATTTTTTCGGAACTTGAACGTGGCCGATTTTAATTTCAAAATGATCACCATGAAATTTCCTACCGCTCGGTATATCTTCCTTATACTGTCTATACAAAAAAATGTCGGAGCGCCGCAGCTGGAAATTGCGTTTCAACGACACGCCCCTTTATCAAACGTGTGGAAAAAGTTAAATGTGCACGCATTGCAAAAAGGGGCGTGTCGTTGCGCAAAGTACGGCACGCCGACGTTTTATTGTACAGACAGTATATAATTCGCTAAGGGGTTTGTCGATCGGAGGCTTGGTCATGATGTCCGCTTTTGTGTTCCCGATGGAGAGTGACAAGTTCACGAAATTATTTTCTCCGATTTTCAAAAAAGTTTTACGTGGAACTTAAACGCGCCAGCGGCGCGCAGCGACGCTGGTTTTTCATAAAATTTGATCAACGTTCAGTCAAGTTATTGAGTGTTGAAATTTTTTGGGAAAAAGAAATACTATTTCGAGAATCTGAGGATCTGAGATGCTGATTCTAAAAAAACATACCGGGTCTTACTGGGGTTCTGGCTCCTCATTCGGAGCATTCGGCGCATGCCAAATCTCTGGTCTAAACGGTCGCTCCGGCGCATTCGCAAGCATCTCAAACGCGTCTCGATAAAACTCCTCAGACAGTCTTTGTTCCTCTTGGTTCAAATGATTCCGTTCCTCTTCAAGCGCCCCGATCTGTCTTTCGATGTCATCGATGGCATCGAGATCGATGTCACCCAAAGCAACATTAATAGCAATATTTCGCTGCAATTCTCGAATTCTCCGGCTGATCAATTCTTGATGATGGCGAAGCCCGTCGCAGAGACGCTGACGCCGTATCAAATCGCGCGTCGCTTCCCGGTTCCGGTTGAAGACAGCAAGAATTCGCTCGATTTGTTCTGCTATCACTGGGTCTGGTTCTTCCTCCTCCTCGTCTTCTTCCTCGCCCTCTTGCTCCATCTCTTCTTGCTCCTCGTCTTCTTGCTCCCGCTCTAGCAGATGGTCGGCCAAAAATCGCATGTCGTGTCGTTCTCGTTCTCTTTGCTCTGCTATCACTGGCTCCACTGGATCTTGCTCCATCTCTTCCTGCACCGGCTCGCCTTCATCTTGCTCTGGCTCCCTAGGCGCTTGTGGTCGAGGCTCTTCCACTGGACCTTGTGGAGCAATTTGGAGCTCGTTAGGCTCCTGCTCTGGCTCTCCTTGAGGTACAGCTCGGTCAGCTACAGGTGCTTGCTCTGCATCTCTCCGACCAACATTCCGCTCCATGCCCAGAGGACGATCCACATTGGACCAAGGCACCACTACTCGACGGGGACTCGCTCCCCGTCGCCGGTTTCTATACTCACGATGTGCCGCATACACCCACTCTTTCGAGAACCTCACGAGCTCCCGATTCTCCTGCTCATCGTAGCCTCTGTATAGCAGACGTCCAATGTGCACCGTATGCATGTCGAGACATCTACGTAGACGAACGATGTCATCCATGACCACCTCGATCTCGTCATCATCCCGCCGGACAAGTGTGGCTCCGCCCATTTCTCCGCGACGGCTTCTGTCCTCGATCTCCCAATTGAGGAACCATCTCAAGCGCCGTTGAAGATTCCACCCGTGTTTATAGTAGTCTGCCAGTCGCGATTGATTCGCTTCGAACTTTCTCACAATGTCCCGCGCGGCGACCTTCAGAATCCAATACGATGCTACCGGAATCGGCAGCGATGGCGTCGTCTCCCTGACAAGTTCTCCAATGTAGTTTCCATCGAGGCCCGATCTTCGGATGGTCTCTACAGTGGCCTGGTGGGCGGGGCCAGGGAGAACTCGCTCGACGAACGCCATGAGATCGGCGGGCTGAAATTGAAGGGGGGGTTATTGGGTGTGAAAACTTTCAAAGTCAAAAAATCCACTCACCGACCAATTCTGGAAGTCGCAATATTCTTCTACTCCTTGCAAAACCTCAGTCATCTAAAACGTAAAAGTTAGGCCATGAACTGAAAAATGAGAGGTTGTATAAAGTAGTCAATGGGGGCGAACCAATGTATCAGAAAATCTTGAAACCGAGAAGCAACAATGATTTATGCATCTTGACAAAAGAATTCAGGTAATTAAAACTGTGACATGGAACTGAGAAAAAGCAAAATACACAAAAAAGAATGTTGTGGAGTCATCGAAGGGAGTTGGGAAGATTCCAGTCTTAGTTTGAGTCTGAAAAAGAAAATTTAGAAAATCTCATCAACATTTGTTATTGATCCGTATAACTTTCCCGAAAATTTGACAATTTTCAGTCAAGTTATGAAGGATTGAAAGGTGACATAGCTCATTTAGCAGGGCAAACACTCTTAACAAGGTTCACTGTAGGATCAAGAGGTTTATAAAGCTTACCAAAAGCTCATTAGGCTTCCTGCTGCTCTGGCTGACCATTTGGAGCATCCGGTTGCTCGTCGCCATTCTCCAGCAGTTCATCCGCGTCCCGAACACCCTCCTCATAGATTACGTGGCCCCGTTCTAGCATTTGCAATCCTTCCACATGAAGCCGCAAAATTTCTCTTCGGAGTGCCGCCTCGTCGATGTCGGGGCCGCCGCGAGCGAGAGTCTCCTCCAGTCGTCGAATTCTCTCGCCGATCACTTCTTCCTGTTGGATGAGCGCATTGTGTTCCCGTATACGGCGGGCCAAAATTCGAATCGCTCTCGCGATTTCCGCCATCTGTCGGTTACGTATGATTTCCTCTTCATCGACCTCCTCATCTGAACCTCGCTCCATCTCCTCGTCGTCCCAGTCTTCTTCCTCCCATTCTTCTCCCTCATGGTCATCTGGAGTTGGGGCTCTCGGCTCTGCCTCTAAACGTTGTGGAGCATTTTCGGGTTCGTCCTGCTCTTCATTCATCTCTTCTTCTTCTTCTGCTTCTGACTCTGGTTCTGGTTCGTCTTCTTCCAATACAGGTTCTTGCTCCATTTCTTCTAGCACTGGTTCTGGTTCCCCAGGCGTTTGGGGTCTCGGCTCTTCCACTGGATCTTGTGGAGCCATTTGGGGCTCTAGAGGTTCTTGCTCCATCTCTTCCTGCTCTCGCTCGGGATCTCTTTGAGGTCCAGGCTCTTCCACTCCACCTTCCTGAGGACGAGCATTCCTAAACAGTGGTACCAGTACTTGATGGGGTGACTCTCCTCGTCGTATTCTTCTATTCTCATCACGTACCGCAGTTACCCATGATCTTGCGAATCTCGCGTGCTCCCAGTCTTCACCTTCACCCGTGCGCATCTTAGCTAGTCGAGCCAATACATCTGAATCTATCTCGAGAGCACTTTGTAGACGCACGATGTCATCCAGGACCACCTCGATGTCATCGTCCTGAGGTCCGACGAGTGTAGCTCCGCCCATCTCCCCACCGAGTCTTCTCTTCTCAACTTCCGCCGACAGGAATAACCTCACCACATTTTTCAGTCGGTTCCCATGATTGTCATGGTATTGCACGTCCCGTTTTTCAGCCACGAAACTTAACAAAATCAAAAGAGCCCTGGTTCTCAGTCGTCGATACGATGCTGGACGGATCGGGATGAATGGCCGCGGCTCCGCGATAAGTTCACTGATAAAATCTCCATCGAGGCCCAGGGTTCGGATGGTGTCCACAGCTGCCTTGTGGGCGGGGCCAGGGAGAGTTCGCTCGACGAAAGCCATGAGATCGGCGGGCTGAAAGTGAAGGGTGAGATTGTTGGATACGGATAATTTGAAACATCAAAATTCCACTCACCGACCAATTCTGGAAGTCGCAGTTATCGTTCTCCTTCTCCCGTTGATCTCCTTGCAAAACCTCGGCCATCTGAGAGAAAAGTTAGGCCATTTAAAGGAAAATTAGAAATAGCATAAAGTAGTCAATGGAGTTCAACCAATGAATAAAAAAAGAAGAATTTAGGAGCGAAAAAAAATTATCAATACTGTTTATAAATATAGAGTAGTCATGCCTTGGTCCCGTGAGGATCGTGATCTACTGGTAAAAGAATATGACGAAATGTTGAAATGTAACGTGGAACAGAGAAATATGCACAAAAAAAATGTGGAGTCGTTGAGAGCAGTTGGGAAGATTTTCAGTAGGATTTGATGCCTAAAAGTAAAAATTTAGAGTTTTCTGAGAAAACTTGCTATCGATCCGTATAATTTTCATGAAAATTGGTCAACTTTGAGTCGAGTTATGAGGGATTGAAAGATGGCGGAGCTCATTTTGGAGTTCAAACACTCTTCCAAAGTTTACCAAGGTTCACTGGAGGATCAAAGGATGCTTATAAAGCTTACCAAAAACTCATTGAGCTTCTTGCTGATCTGGCTGAGTATTCGGAGCAGCCTCCCGATTCTGTCTGCCTGCTCTCGCCCTCTCCCTCGCCTGAGCCGTCATTCGTTCGCGGGCGTCTGCAAACTGCTCCACGTGCTCCGGCGGAGCCCGGATCACAGGTCTCAGCTCTACCGCCCGACCATCTTCCTGCATTTGAAGCATGGCCATCAGGTTCTGCTCGACCATGTCTCGTCCCTGGCGCATCAGTTGCAACCGCTCCTCCATAAGCACCAAGATCTGTCCTCGGATGGCGTGTGCATTGATGCCGGCTTCGCCGCGAGCAAGCGTCCCCTCCATCTCTCGGATTCTCTCACCGAGCACTTGTTGCTGCTCGAAAATCACTTGGTGTTCAGGCATACGTTCGGCCAAAAATCGCATGTCGGGTTGTTCCACTCGCTGCTCCGCTATCACTGGCTCCACTGGATCTTGCTCCATCTCTTCTCCCTCTGGTTCTGGCTCCCTAGGCGTTTGGGGTCTTGGCTCTTCCACTGGATCTTGTGGCTCAAGAAGCTCTGGCTGTGGCTCTCCTTGAGGTCCAGCTTCCTCCATTGGCTCTACTACAATCACTTCTTGCTGCGGCTCTTCCACTTGGCCTTGTGGCTCAAGAAGCTCTGGCTGTGGCTCTGCGTGATGTTCAGCTTCCTCCATTGGCTCTATTACAATTACGTCGTCCCCTGCATCTTCCTGTTCCAGGTCTTGCTCCAAACGTGGAGGATCATCCTGTCTGAAGGGCACCTCGATTCGACGGTGTCGTAATCCTCGTTGCCTTCTTCCATACTCAGTAATCGCCGCTTCGACCCACCGTGCCGCGAATCTCACGAGCTCCCGATTCTCATCTTCGACATCACGCAAAAGTAATCGACCCAACTTATCTGGGTCGATTTCAAGGCACCTCCGAAGGCGAACGATATCATCCATGACCACCTCGACCTCATCGTCATCGCGTCCGACAAACATGGCTCCGCCCATTTCTCCGCCGCGGCTTCTCTCGCGAATCACCCGATTCATCAGTTGCTCCAACTTGATTTTGAACCTCCACCCTCGTCGGTGTCTCGCCTGCTGGACATGCTCATTTGAATTGAAATTTCTCACCATTCGGTGAGCAATGGACTTCAAGACCGCATTCACTTCTGGAGAGATTGGTAGCATGAACTCCGGCTCGTTGTTGTTGAGCTCAGCGAGGAGGTCTCCATCGAGGCCGAGGGTTCGGATGATGTCTATAGTTGTCTGGTGGGCGGGGCCGGGCAGAGATCGCTCGATGAAGGACATGACATCGGCGGGCTGGAAAGGTTTTGAAAGTTTTCTGGGTCAAGGGGGATTAGAGATTCTGATTTTGAGATTTTGAGATTCTAAGATTCTGAGATTGAGACTCGGAAATTCTCGGTTTACATTTTTAACTGTTTCGAAATTGCTAAATTTTCTCGATACCCCGCTGTCGATTGCTGAGATTTTATTGTAATTACTATCAAAATGATCTCCCTGAAATTTCTTATCCATCTGTATACTTTTCATCAAAATCCGTCTAGTTTCAGTCAAGTTACGGAGAATTCAAAAATGATGAGACCGTTTTTTTGGGGTTGAAAAAAAAAAACGACTCACCGACCAACTCCGAAAATCATAGTTGTGAAACATCTGCTCCACAAGAATCTCTTCTATTTCATCGTCCACTTGCAAAACTTCGGCCATCTGAAATGAAAAAGTTAGGCCATATCAAATGAAAAATGAGAAGAGTTGCATAAAGTAATCAATGGGGTTGAACCAGAATATCAAAAAATGGAAAAAAGCAGTTCAAGGGCCATCAAAAATCACAAAAAATTTATCCGTATCAAGAAAAAAGAATGGTGAAGCAGAGAAAAAAAAGTACAAAACCATGGACGGGAAAAATACACGAAATGAAAGGTCGGACTAGTTGGGACAGTTGAGCAGAGTTCTGAAGACATCGGTGTCACTTTAAGTCTGAAAAAGCATTGAGATGAAATTCCCAATCCATCTGTATAATTGTTATGAAAATTGGTCAATTTTTTGTAAAGTTTTGGAAGATTCAAAATGCTTGAACCAGGTTTTCTGTTTCTGTAAATCTTAAAATTTTTCTAATGTTGAAATGTAGGCGATAACAAATTCAAAATTTTCACCATAAAATTTCCCACCGATCGGTTTTTTTTGATGAAATTTGGTTCAGTCAAGTTATTGAAGATTGAGAAATTATGAGAAAAAATTGGATTTTTTGTTTCAGTAAATGCTTAAAACTTTCCAAAACAGAACAAATTGTTGATACAAGTATTAGGCTGATCCATAAGTTTCTTTCGAAAATCTTCTTGTTTTTGAATTATTGAGTTTGAAAGTTTCGACCGAAATCGAAAGAAACATGGATCACCCTAATAGGTTCAGAAGATGAGAAATTCAAAAATTCAAAACATCAAATTGAATCCGACAAAATGTTCTATTCATCGTTATGACTATTCATAAAAATTGACCGACTTTCAGAGAAGTTATGGAAAATTCAAAAATTATCCAATCACTTTTTTCAGACGTCCAAAGGTTTCAGAATGAAAAGTAACAGCGATTCTGGCATCAAAACGATCAGCGAAAAAATTTCCTACCGATTTGTATAAGTTTCATAAAAATCGGCCAACTTTCAGCAAAGTTTTAGAAGACTCAAATTTTTTGAAACAATTTTCGAAAATAATTTTCACTTTTTCAATAGCACTCACGGTCTCCTGAGCGGCAAATGCGCACGCGGAAAAGCTGCACAGAACGCGCCAGCTGCGAGGGAGGCGCGTTTCGGGCGTTTTTCGAAATCGAGATTGAAATAATTTTTATTCAACTTTTTCAGTCATTACTTGTAGAGAACTTGATTGTGATCATTTTGAGCCCAAGATGAACCGAATCCGTGCATTAATGCGAGAGAAAACTGCTTTTTAAAATCCCGATTTTGAAAATCTCTCTCCTCACTCAGTTTTGCGCGATTTTTCTTTTTTTTCACATTGAAAATGATCAGAATCTAATTCTCTACAGGTGTGTGTAGAAATGAAAGCACGAAAACGAGGGAACTTTTCAGAAATTGCAAAATAATTCATATCAAAAACTAATTTTGACGAAAAAATTACTATACGCTTTCCAGGCATCGGGCTTATGAGCATACACGTGTAGAGAATTCGATTCTCGTCATTTTAAATGTGAAATAAGAAAAAATTGTGCAAAACTGAGAGAGGAGACCGATTTTTTAAAAAGGAACATTCAAATGTAGTTTTCTCTCGCAGTTATGCACGGATTTAGTTCATTTCCGGCTCAAAATGACCAAAATCAAATTCTCTACAAGAATTGATAAAAAAATTGGGAGAAAACTGAGGAGTTTTTCAGAAATCGCCAAAGAAACAATCCCAATTTTTATTTCGAAAAACGCGCGAAACGCGCCTTCCTCGCTGCTGACGCATTCCATTCCGCATTTTTACGTGCGCATTTTTCGCTCAGGAGACCGTGGCACTCCTTGAGCCTAAAAAGCCTACAAATCTCACCAAAGTTTCACTGGGGTGCAGGCCCTTCTTGCTCATTCCTAAGTGGAGCAATCCTAGGGTCCGCATCACTCTGAGCAATTGCCATTTCAGCCGTTAGACGTTGCCGATGCGCCTCGAATTCCGCTGGAGCCATTTGAGTATTTCGAGTGATTGCACCATACCGAGCAAGTTCAAATGCATCCACATTGCGTTCCTGTTCCTCCCTGTCCTCATTTCGCAGATGATTTTGGACCTGGTCAGGAGCATTTGGTGCCGGTGGAGCCGGTGGAGCATTCGGAGCATTCGGAGCCTCCTGATTCTGTTGCCGCCTCCTTGCCATCGCCCTCTCCCTCGCCTGCTCCATCATCCGATCGCGGGCGGCCGCGAATTGCTCCACCTGCTCCGGCGGAGCACGGATCACTGGCCTTTCTTCTGGCATTGGTGGTTGTGCTTGCATCAGACGAATGAGCTGCTGTTGAAAGTCCCGTGGACGAGGAATCTGTGCCTCTAGCATCCTTGCATGCGCCTCGAATCGTCGCAAAAACTCATCAATATTGTTGGGATCCTGGTGAAGGTTGGCGTCGGGATTCGCTGGCGGCGGAGCTTCTGGGGCTGGATCCTGAGCAACGCGATCGTTTGCTTCTGGAGCTGCTCTTCCGTACTGACGTTCTCTGTGGCGATCGCGCCGTCGATCTCGCCGATACAAAAACAGACGGAACTCTTGATCCGCTGTGTACCTGCGGCACAGGCGACGCGCTTTCTCTCGGATCCGCTTGTAGGCCACGTCATTGATTGGGATCAGCATGGCGTCTTCGGGCTCATGCACAATCTGCCAGATGATGTCGCCGTCGAGGTGCATCTCGCGGATGGTGTTAATGGTGACTGGGTCGTTGAGTGGTTCGCAGACTCGCTCGATGAACGTCATGAGATCGGCGGGCTGAAAAACAGGGGTATCTGAGAACCATAGATTTGGAGATTCTTGAAGATGCTGAGATTCTCTAGGATTCTGAGACCCTTAGAGTCTAGACTAGAAATCTTCGATTTCTGAGCAGTCAGTCATTTCGAAATGTTGATTCATCATTTTCCGTTTCAAGTTTTTTATTTGGCCGTATATTGGTACCACTGGTCGTTCCAAGGCAGGGAAAAATGCGAATTTTTCAAAACTTTAGAATTGAGCCAATTTTGGTACCAGAATGACAGGGAAAAGCCATAGAAAGCGAAATCGTCGTTGATTTTTCTCAAGATAATTTTTTGAAAAACATCAAAAAGACACCATCAGAAGATGTGAAGTTCAAAAATTCAAAACATCAAATTGAATCCGAGAAAATTTTTTATCCTTTGTTCACAGAAATTGACTGACTTTCAACTTTGCAATCACTTTTTTTTTCAAACGTCCAAAGATTTCTGCATACAAAGTAACAGCACTTTTTCTGGTACCAAAATGATCCCCCATAGAATTATCTATCGATCTGTATAATTTTCATCAAGATCGGTCAATTTTCAGGCCAATAATAAAAGGTCAAACACTCACCGACCATCTCTGAAAGTCGTGCCTGCGATCCGGCGGACTGATCCACTCGTGTTCTTGAAGGTGTAGCCAATCATTAGGGCGTCGATTTTCAGGGCGTACCATGCGTATCATTATCTGAAATCCAAATTGAAAATAGGGGCTTTTTTCGACCACTATAGACAGATAGATATGAAATTGGAGGCTAACCCAAAAATAAATAAAGACGAACACAAGAAAACAAGTGTACACATTTATTATGTTGGTGAAGCAGGCAAAAAAATGTGACGTAGGTGGCGAAAATCGGCAATGTGTGGAGAGGTCTGAAAAACGAAATTAGTTTGATATGGGCTTCAGGAAAGTCTAGCAGGTCAGAGCTCAAGGCTCAGGTTCAAAGCCCAAGGGCTCAGGGCCCAAGGGCTTGAGACCCAAGGGCTTGAGACCCAAGGGCTCAAGGCCCAAAGGCTCAAGGCCCAAGGGCTCAAGGCCCAAGGGCTCAAGGCCCAAGGGCTCAAGGCCCAAGGGCTCAAGGCCCAAGGGCTCAAGGCCCAAGGGCTCAAGGCCCAAGGGCTCAAGGCCCAAGGGCTTAAGGCCCAATTTCTTCAAAACTCACCCCCGTTTTCAAAGAATCTGTTTGATTTGAAGCATCTCAATTCTGTCTTCTTCCTCTCCATCTTCATCCAACTAATCGCACCTTAGTCTGTCATCAATCTTCATTGGATTCTTCACCGGAGTCCTCGGCTTCTGGATTTTGAGCTCTCGCCCTTATTTCCTCCCTCACTCCATTCCACATTGCGTCTTGACGCAACCTTTCTGGGAATGAAAAGTACAATATGCGCCTCCGTTTCTGCGCATCCTTCTCTTCATCACGTCTCTGGATTGCCACTAGTTTCCTCCGAAAAGCTCGCTCTCGACGTACTGCATGCACATTGCGAACTCTTTCTCGAGCCTCCGCTACTTGCTTCTTTTGTCTCAGTTCCACCCGTCGCTCACGTCGTTTATTCCATTCGGCTGCACTAGCAACATCATACGCGTCCACGATAATGCTCGCTTGATGGTGAAGGGTGTCGTAGTTATGCAGAGGAATGGGTAGGAGTGGAACGTAACTCTTCGCAATGTTCTAGACCATGTTTCCATCGAAACCCATCTCGCGGATAGCGGCAACAGTGGCCTGGTTTTCGGGTTTCGGTAGCGTTTGTTCCACGAAAACCATGAAGTCGGCTGGCTGAAAAGTTATCGAAGTCGACTATCGGTCTGTGTAATTTCTATCAACTTTCAATCAAGTTATGAAAGTGTCAAAAATGGGTAGAAAATTTCCTTATTAACTACTTTCAGAAGACGTCCGAATTCTCGAAATTTCAGAATACAGCCTTTATGTCATTCTGAGATTTTTAAATATTCCAAAGGACTCTGAAGGAAATTGTGAACCTGAGATTCTGAGATCCTGAAATTCTCGAATTCTCCAGTTTTGAGGATTTCTTCGGTTTCAAGAAGTTTTAATATTTTTGAAAGATTTCATGAATTGATAGCATTACAAAACCGATATACAGAAAAATACAAAAAATTTAAACCGAAAATTGTGCACCAAAGTTTCGGAATAACGTTGTTCAAAGATCGAGGCTTTCTAGTCTAGAATCTCAGAATCACAGATTTTCAGATTCCGAGATTTTTCTAAGATTTTGAACTACTTGAATTATTCAGTTTTAAGGATTTCTTCAGTTTCAAGAAGTTTAGATAATTTTTGAAAGATGTTAAGATTTCGATGGTAATTTCGGATCTTTATGTTTATTGCTTTCAATTTTTTGATTTGTTTGCTACATCTTGAAAATTCTGAAAAATGACTCACCGACCAATCCAGAAAGTCGGCGTAATGCGCTCCCGCCAACCATTCTGCTAGTTCATTTTGTGCTCTTTCGTCCATCTGAAATCGGAGAAATACAGAATACACAAGAAAAAGAAAATGCAAACGCGTCCACTCGACGAACGGAAAATCCAATAAAACGAAGAGGTCTCCTTTCCCGCAGGCAAAAAAAGAGGGGGAAACCTAGGCCGCGTGCGTGGCCTAGAAAACTTCGAAAACTCGGCCATGGGTATTTCGCAATAGGGGAGGTATAGTAGCTGACTAGAATAGTTGAAAGTTAAGAAAGAAAATTTTGAAGAAAAAATCGAAAATTTTTCAAAACAAAATATAACCAGTTTTAGAAAAGAAACTTATGGTCCAATTGAATTAGGGTTACTGTAAGGATTGGCGTTTTCCAGATAGATTTTTAATGCCAAATAGTCAACTTTGAGGACTTGAAAAAATCCAGTAACTCGATTTCCATGAAATTTTTTGAGCATAAAAAATTCTAGATCTTAATTTTTGAAACCAGAATACAAGCTTTCAAAAACTCAACATATGGTTGGATTCGGTATCAAAATTATCTTCAGTAAATTTCCTATCGATTTGTATCCATTTCATGGAAATTCGCCGATTTTCAGTCGAGTTTTGGACAAATTTTTGAAAAGAATACTTCTTTTCAAATCATTTTTCAATGTTTCAAAATCTTTTTTCAAGTGTTATGACAAATTTTTCAAGATTTGAAAGCTGGAAGCTGTTTAAAAAATCAGAATTTTCTTCAGAAGACGTTCGAAAAAACAAAAACTTCCGAATGTAGTCGATCATTTGGTATCAAAATGACGGGAATCACATGAAAAGTAAGCACTATTCATTTTCAGTTGAAAATGTCTCCAGAAGACGTTGGAAAAGTTGAGAGGATGTTTACTGTTGCATGGTGCGCTTGAAGCTATGACAGGTTAAAAATTTATAATTATCAAAATTGTAACAACTTCCTGTCGATGTGTATAATTTTCATATGAAAATCGACCAAATTTCAGATAAGTTATGGAAGGTTCAACATTTTCGAAAAAACAAATTTTGCATTAGTTTTCGGTGCGAATTTCTTTTCGCGCTTTCTTGATATTGGTAGATCAAATTTTGCATAGTTAAGTCTTTGATCTACCAGTGTTCAAAAAACGAGCGAAATTCAAGAAACAGCTTTTTGTTTCCCAAAATCTCTGATAAACCTTCATTTTTTTACCACTGTTCGAAAATCTACATTCTCAAATCTTCGTTTTCCCACTCTAAACCCCATTCTTACAGACAAAACCTTTGAAAATCTAAGAAAAATCGTTAACAGAAACGCTGGCACCTGCCAGCAAACGTCGTCGTCGTCTTCCCCTCTTCTCCCGCCTAGAGAGTGTGTCAGAATCAGAGGGTGCAGAGAAAAAGAGTGTGTCGGCCGGGGGACTAGAAAAGAGGGAGTTCTCTTCCATCGGGGAGAGGGATCGATTCGCGGGGGAGTTGGAGGGCGGAGGAGATGTTCTCATCGGAAATAGTGAACCAAATAATAAACATTTCTCAGAAAAACAATTCTTATCTCGATTAAGGACATACTTGAGTAGGAGCATCGAACACACACTCGATTAGTTACAGAAACCGATAAATTTGAGAATCAAGTCAGAAAATTTTTCAACATACAGTACTGGGATCAACACTGTGGATTTTCAGTGAAAAATGGTCAATTTCGAGACTTTGAAATAGTCATTGAAAATTACCCGATTTTTCTGAAAACTTGTAGTTGTATCAAGCAGCTCTAGATCTTCATTTTTGTAGTTGACAACTTTTTACGAAAACTACAATCAAATCAGTTATGTTGCGTTGAAGATTATGGGGCTGAAAAATTTCAAGGTTTGCACAGAATTCGAGTGAATTTTGAAGTGGTGTCATAACTTCTTTGAGTGTGATTTTCAAGGAAAGTTGTCAACTACAAAAACGAAAATCTAGAGTTGTTTAAGACATCCACCAAATTTAAGAAAAATTGGATTATTGGAACATACCTTTTCAACTTCTCAAAGTTAGGTATTTCGCACTGAAAAACATCAAACGCACATTTGGTCGAGCCATTAGTATATACTATCAATGAACGCAAAAAATTTTCGACTTTGTTCCAAAAACGAGTATAATTGGTAAAGCAACCTATTTTAAGGGAAATTCTGAAAAAAAAAGACAGCATTCATTGACTTCGAAAAGTTTACAGAGAATACTTGCTTTGAATTGCTGCCGATTGAAGACTATACTGAGCAACTCTAAAACTTAGTTTTTGAAATGGAAAACTTTTTCGAAAACCACAAGTCAATTATTTTGTGTTTCATGACGTAGCCTTAAATTCGGTTCGTTTCAAGAATTTAGTGTAAATGTGGAAAATTTTTCGACCCGGGATCTTTAACGCAAAACATAACTGACTCAAAATTGGTTGTAGAAAAAAGTTGTCAACTACGAAAATGAAGATCTAGAGTTGTTTAATACATCCACCAATTTTCAGAAAAATCTAATGGATTGATCATACCGTTGTGCACCATTTGGAGTGATAATATTCAAACAATTGATTGCACATTTTATTAGTTTCAGAAACTGAGAATTCCGAAAACTTAAAGCAGATTCACATGAAAACCCGCTGCAACAGAAGCGTATACTCCATCATCTCCCGATGATACTTCAACCGATTGTGCTCGTTGACGACGGCTGCCGCGTAGCTTCGAACCTTCTGATAGGCACCGAAGTCGAGTTCCAGGAATCGTTGAACGCTAGGATCCGTGGCCAGTGTCAGAATCATGCTGCCATCGTAATATCGAAGTATTCTAACAGTTTGACGGTAGCGACGCTGTGGAAGCACTCGCTGAAGCCATTCTTCGAAGTCATCATGCTGAAACTTGTTTTGGTCTACTTCTCAAATGTTTGATCTACCCTCACCGTCCATCGCTGGTAGTCCGTGCCATGCATGTGTGGAATCATCACGGGAGCCTCGAATGCTCCGTAGATCACTTCCGGCGCTTTTGGTCGTGGTGGAATCGGTCTTGGTCGTGGGCCATGGTATCTTGGTGGGTTTGCGTTGCCTGACTGGCGGAGTGGAGGGAGAGAGCTGGCACGCTGACGGAGCTCTGAGACGGTGGCCATGAGGGTTGCAAGGTTTGGGTTTTAAAGTGACCTACAAGAAACGTCTTATTAGTTGAGCACTTTTTGATGACTGTTACAGGAATTGAGGCCGAAGTAAACGTATAAGTATGCTTTTCATCATTTTAACCAAGCTTGTATTTCTTGGTATCTTATCAAAACTTTGTGAAACATTTTTCTATCTAAATTCAAGACACCAAATCACCCCTTGTCATTCAAAACGTATAATAACCAATCGCGTACTTCTAGACAGATCAAGTATGTTTCAGGTGCTCTTGATGTTTTTTTTTGTTTACTTTTGAAATCATGGCGGTTGTGGATTGAAGGTGACTTCACAGTTTCACTATTTCGATTTGTGAAAACTGAAATGTTTTGGATAATTGTTGTGTGCACCCATATTAACCGTTTCCAATTTACAATCACAAACTTTCAAGACTTGAACATTAGTGTCCCAACAACTCTATTATTCTAACAATTTCTCTCAAGTCAGATCAATCTCGTTCAAAAGAGAAGTGGCACGAAACCTACCAAATTGAGAGCAGTTTTTAAGAAAATTTATCAACTACATACAATAATGAAAACCAGGACGTGTCACTCGGAAACTCAGAAAAAAACGGAGAACCATTTTTCAAGTCTTCGGAAAAGTAGTTCATTTCAATCTGAAACTGATGAAATTGCATATTAAACTGAACGATTTGTTCTGTTTCAAAAATGTGGTATTTAAGTTTGAAATATGCTTTCTTATTAATCCATTCGATACTGGTACTTGAAACAAATATACTTGAACCAAAAAGAAACCCGGACGAAACCGGTGAAAGTTTGGGGAGAGCAGATTGGTCAGAGAGACTTGCTAACCTTTTAGAAATTTGTCTGATGCAGGTATCAAATATTTTTTTGGCGATTCAACTGTTTCTTACTACCCTCATGAATCGGGAAAATTTTTAAAAGTAGTTTGGTTCAGTTCACAATTCAACTGGAGAGCTGTGAACTTGGCCATGCTCTAGAAAGTTCAGACCTAAGGATTCCTGTTTCAGAGTCAAAATGTTCCCAAACCGACTCGTCTATTATCCATTCGACGTTTATAAGTAGAACAAAATCTAATGAAATGTGATTACATATTCCAGAATCCCATATTTCGACTTTCATAGGACGACAGAAGACACTTGGAAATTCAAAAACACGGAGAACCATTTTTCAAGTCTTCGGAAAAGTAGTTCATTTCAATCTGAAACTGATGAAATTGCATATTAAACTGAACGATTTGTTCTGTTTCAAAAATGTGGTTTGGACGTTTTGAAAAAATGCTTTCTTATTCTCCTCTTGCGATACATAACATTTGAAACCACAAAAAGACCGGACGAAACCGGGGAAAGTTTGAGAAGAGCAGATTGGTCAGAGAGATTTGCTAACCTTTTCGAAATTTGTCTGATATCGAATAATTTTTTGGTGACTCGACTAATTTTTATCATCCTCGTGAATCGGGAAAATGTTTTGATATAGTTTGGTTCAGTTCACAATTCAATTGGAGAGCTGTGAACTTGGCTATACAAAAAAATTCAGAACTAAGGATTTCCGTTTCAGAGTCAACATTTTCCCAAACCGACTCGTCTATTTTTAATTCGATGTATAAACATATAGATCAACCGAAGGGGAGCAAAATGGGATCACAATTTTCAGAAGTCCATATTTCGATTTTTTAGGTCAACAGATGATAGACGTTGGTGAGCATAAACTTTGAAATCTCTCATTTTTGATGATACTCATCACGAATTATCAGTCAGAAAAACATGAAAGTTTTAACACTCTCATTTTACAAAACAGCGGAAACAGAAAAAAGGTGATCCAGGAAGGATACACGTACTCTTAAAATTGTCTCTAATGTAAGTTTTCACATGTATAGAATAAAATATGCTGTTTTGAATAGGCTCGGTGCCTGCTTTCACAAACTTCTGAAAGTTGAGGTATTCGATGCGAACGATGGTGACAGATGTATCAAGCACTTCTAGATCTTCATTTTTGTAGTTGAAATCTTTTCCCGAATAATACAATCAAGTCAGTTATGTTCCGTTAAAGATTATGGGTCTGAAAAGTTTCCTATTCATAAGGTGTGCAAAATTAAAGCTGATTTTACAGTTTCATTATTTCGATTAGAGGAAACCGAAATGTTTCGAATACTTCGAGCTTGTCCAGTGATATAGACGATTCGACCGTTTACAATTAACAATCACCAACTTTGAGGACTTGAAAAATATGGCTCCAACTACTCTACTTTACTAAAATTTCTCTCAAGTCAAGTAAAACTCTTTCAAAAGAAAACTCGAAAAACATTGTGCCACCACACCCACTCTACCAAAATTGGGAGCAGTTTTAGCGAAAATTTGTCAACTTCAAAAATGAAAACTTGGAAGTGGAAATTCAAAACTCGGAAATTCAAAAAAACGGAGAACAATTTTTCAAGTCTTCGGAAGAGTAGTTCATTTCAATCTGAAACTGATGAGATTGCATATTAACTGAACGATTTGTTCTGCTTCAAAAAAAAAGTGGTATTTAGGTTTGAAAATATGCTTTCTTATTATTCTTTGGGATACTTGAAAACACTTGAAACCACAAAAAGATCGGACGAAACTGGTGAAAGGTTGGGGAACGCAGATTGATCAGAGAGATTTGCTGACTTTATATATCCGATGCTGAATCCGAATACAATTTTTCGATGCAACTAATTTTTACTACCCTCATGAATCAGGAAAAATTTGAAATAGTTTGGTCAAGATACCGATCCAATTGGAGAGCTGCGAACTTGACCGTGCTAGAAAATTCAGGCCTAAGGATTTCTGATTCAGAGTCAACATTTTCCCAAACCGACTCGTCTATTTTTAATTCGATGTATAAACAAAATTGTCTCTAATGTAAGTTTTCACATGTATAGAATAAAACAAGCTGTTTTGAATAGGCTCGGTACCTGCTTTCACAAACTTCTGAAAGTTGAGGTATTCGCTGCGAAAGATGGTGACAGATGTATCAAGTACTTCTAGATCTTCATTTTTGTAGTTGACAACTTTTCTCGAAAAACACAATCAAGTCAGTTATGTTGCGTTAAAGATTATGGGTCTGAAACGTTTCCCATTCGGTGTATAATATTAAAGCTGATTTCACAATTTCACTATTTCGATGTGAGGAAACCGAAATTTTTCAGATATTTTGAGTTTGTCCAGTAATATAGCCGATTCGACCGTTTCCAATTGACAATCACTAACTTTGAGGACTTGAAAATAACTGGTCCAACCTTAGGGACACTTACGAACACTTGAAACCACAAAAAGACCGGACTAAACCGGTGAAAGTTAGGGGTTTTGCTGACTTTTTGAACAGTGTTACCTGACGTAGATACAGAACCAGCGGAAATTTCGCGGCTACGCCGCGAATTCCCTCTGGTTTTCTTCTGGTTTTTTCTTGTAAATGGTGAAGTGTAATAAGAGTTGTATCATCGTCCATTGAATTGCGAATCAAAAAATCTCAGGATCAGACTTTAGTTTGAAAGTTATTTTTTAGATCTTTTCGATTGGAATTTATTCAGAAGTCAGAAGTTTCGAAGGTTACTCTGAATTCCACAACCCTCCTTGGGTTCTGCTCTAGCCTGCAGCACAATTCACTTTGCTTCCGGCTCTTCTCTCTAATTCACGGAGAGTTCAGCTTATTTTTCAGGACTTTCAATCCTTTTTTGAGAAAATCCTCTATTCTTCGAAGCCTTCAGCCCTTCGAAGCCTTCTCTAAATGTTAGATGACCTAACAATAATTATGCGGTTCGAGTAGCGAAAGTTGACAACTCCCCTTTGCGAACCTTTTTTCTGTGTTCTAGGCTCAGTAAATTCAGCAGAAGTTCATACTTCCTGGGACTTTTCTAAGCCTGAGAAACGTAAACGCAAATTTTCCAATTTGACATTACGAAAAAACCTTAAGACCATTCAATTCTCAAAACCATTTTCACCCAAAAAAGTGGGACCATTTTTTGCATTCGGGACCATTATACGCACTTAGAGCAGAACATTCTTACTAAGGATTTCTTAGACTCTCAAATTTTCAAAATAAGACCTCTGACCTTCCTAAAATATCCACTGGGCCGGAGACCTACTTTCTGTGCGCTTTTTGTCATTCTGAAAGACCCGTGGCTCGGTGATAGATGAAAATTCGTGAGCCTTCCGCATGTCTCAGTTGTTTCAAGAATCTTTGCCTTATCTCGTAGATTCAGCGAGTCTGATGTTATTTTCAGAGCATTCGACCCCTTTTTACAGGGGATTTACACATTTTCCTGGGCCTGTCTCCAGGATCTAAGTAGTCTTCTCCTTTTCAGGAAAAGGGGTAGAAAAGCCACCTACTCAGGTCTAGGGGGATTGACAAATAATTGGAAACATAGGCACAAAAGTTTTCCTTGAACTACGAAGAGTGTTGAAGTTCCTGTCAAAATAATGGTTCAATACCATCATCGAGGAATTCCAGAACTTTATGTCAAAAGGAATTGATGCCAAATTTGCTTTCCAGTTTGAATGGAAATTCTCATTTCCGCCCAAACGGATTTCTGACTTTCCTTGAAAACATATTTCCTTTCCGCCAAAAAGTACTTTTTGAATTCCCGCATTTTTCTTCAGACTCATTCTTAGTGGTATCCTTGTGCTCTTATTCAATACGGGCCATTTTAGAATGTTTTCGGTTACTGTGGCTACTTTAATCATTTACAAATACGGGATAGGACTGATCATGTATGAGCCCCGGGAAGCTTTGGAATCCACTGTTGGAAGCCTTCAACTTCTCAAAAATATAAGTGGAGCCTCAAGCTCCGTTTTCAGAAGTTATAGCCTTTAGATACGTTAAATATTTGCGGATTTCGAAAATAAGACCTCCAACAATTAAATCCATTCAGGCGTGACTTTTATTTTTGGGTTTTCGGTTTTCTGAGAGATTCTGGGTCATGTGCCTCAGTGCTAGAGGATAAATCATTTTCCACCGTCCACCCTTTACGACGGTGAAAGCCTTGCGTTTTGCTGGCAGAGCTTCTGACATCTCTTCTAGATCTAGGGAGATTCGGTTTTCCTTTGAATGTTATCTATCTTTTTCCCAGGAAAAATTTAGTTTTTTTTTTCAGTTTTTCGGCATTGGATTTTCTCATGAATTCTTCTCCCGAGCCATTTCTGAGGAGATGAGAAAACCATGTAACCGCCCGCTTCCTAGGTCTGGGAGAAAACTTAATGCTCCAAAAAGATGAAAGCCAAAAGAAGCCAAAAGAACGGTTNTTAGGTCTGGGAGAAAACTTAATGCTCCAAAAAGATGAAAGCCAAAAGAAGCCAAAAGAACGGTTGTTCCTGTCAAGGAAAGGTTTTCATACTTTCCAGAATCGATTGGAAGTTTCTGAAATTAAACATCGATCTGTCAATTCGATCCCAGATTCCCGCTAGGAATCGAATCCAAAAAAGCGGATTTAAAGCCAACCAATACTCGATTGAATCAAGGTTTTCATTCCCGCCAAGATATTTTTTTTTGAATTCCCGCCAAGATATTTTTTTGAGTTCCCGCCAAAATATTTTTTGAATTTCCGCCAAATTTTTTTTTGAATTCCCGCCAAAATAATTTTTGAATTCCCGCCAAAATAGTTTTTTGAATTCCCGCCAAAAATAATTTTTTTTGAATTCCCGCCAAAAAAATTTTTTTTT
This sequence comes from Caenorhabditis sp. 40 LS-2015, assembly GCA_900536305.3. Classification (NCBI taxonomy): domain Eukaryota; kingdom Metazoa; phylum Nematoda; class Chromadorea; order Rhabditida; family Rhabditidae; genus Caenorhabditis; species Caenorhabditis tribulationis. Next base: position 102,572 of record LR543315.1, read on the forward strand.
GAATTCCCGCCAAAAAAATTTTTTTTTAATTCCCGCCAAAACTGTTTTTTTTTTTTAATTCCCGCCAAAAATATTTTTTGAATTTCTGCCAAAATAGTTTTTTGAATTCCCGCCAAAAATAATTTTTTTGAATTCCCGCCAAAAATTTTTTTTTTTTTGAATTCCCGCCAAAATATTTTTTGAAATCGAGATGCCATTCCGTAACATTCTGGAACGTTCTCGATTTCTCTAGAATGTTCTAGAACTCAACTTTCAAATGACTGTATCTACCGTCAGTCTCCACAGAAAATTCTGAAATTTCACACGCTCACTCTAGGTGTCCTAAGGGTGTTCCCATATAAATTTGGGCTCACCCCGTCTAAAACTGGCCATTTTAGAATTTTTCGGTTACTGTAGCTACCGTAATCCGACAGTAATCTGACCATTTAAAAGTATGGAATTAAAGCGCTCGGGTGATCATGGGTGGTCTCCAAATATGAAAGCAAACGGTCCAGTAGGAAAAAAGTTATTCAAGGTAGAGCCCCGGACGGACAGACAGACAGAACTATTCCTTTAGTAAGGAGAAGATACTTCTTTGCGACTCAACTGATTTTTACTACCCTCATGAATCAGGAAAATTGTTCGAGATAGTTTGGTCCAGTTCACAATTCAATTGAAGGCTGTGAACTTGGTCATGCTAGAAAATTCAGAACCAAGGATTTCTGTTTCAGAGTCAACATTTTATAGAAACCAACTCGTCTATTTTCGATTTTGTGTTCAGACAGTCTGAACAATAAAACGTCTTAAGCATCATTGAAAATAAAAGGTTTCAAAATTTACGCTTACCATCTTCTGTTGACCTAAAAAAGTCGAAAGCTTCTGAAAATTGTGATCCCATGTTGCTCACATTCGATTTGGATTTCTTCTATAAACATCGAATCGAAAATAGACGAGTCTGTTTGGAAAAATTTTGACTCTGAAACAGAAATCCTTTGCTCTGAATTTTCTTGCATGGCCAAGTTCACAGCTTTCAATTGAATTGTGAACTGGACCGAACTATCTCGAACAATTTTCCTGCTTCATGAGGGTAGTAAAAAAACAGTTGAATCGGCAAAAATATTTCATATAGACTACCACCGCAATATTTCTCATAAAGTCAGCAAATCTCTCTGACCAATCGGCTCCCCAAACTTTCACCGGTTTCGATTTTCTTGTGGTTCCAAGTGTTCTACGTATCTAACGAAATAATAAGTTTTTAAACCGAAATACTACATTTTTGAAACAGAAAAAAATGTCCAGTATGATATGCAGTTTGACTAAATGGTTTTGAATGGTTAGACCAAATATCTCGACTTCTAGAAGTCTCCACAGAATCCCATGTATCACATTCAAAAGCCCAGATTTTGATATATCTACTTGCAAATTGAAGAAAAACTTGGTTCATCCATTTCAGGGAAGGCGAAAACCGGAAAACTCGGAGAAGAAAAATAATTCTAATGAATGATTTCTCATCACTCTCTACTTCCAAGAAAAACGTGACTCCTCCTTGTTGCCTTGGAAACTCGAACCAAAAGAATATAGAGATTTCGCGAAACACTAGAGAGTTGAAGAGGTTTTAATGAGTGTTTTCCCTCTTTGGGGAAAAGGTTCAGGAGTATAAAAACAAGAAAACATTTTAAGTTTAAGATAATGACTAGTTCTCGAGAAACCTGATGAAAAAGTATGCTTGCTCCAAAGATCGCGATTAAAAAGATTTTTGGGATATTGAAAAAATTGGTTGTTTCAGATAGTTTTGACAGTGACTCTCTGGTGCATCATCACTTCTCATTTGATCTATTAAACAAGTTCTAAAATGAATTGAGAGATGAAAAAGAGAGTACTGAAGAAATATCCGGTTTGAACAGTTTGTCAAGTACTTGAAACCTTGAAATTCCGAAAATCCTGAGAAGCTGAGTCCAAAACCAAAACCAAATCCAAACTTCAGCATTCTCATGGTACTCGAGAAATGTGAAATTTCAAGCTTTGGTTTGAAATACCTTCGTCCATCTGAAGCAAATTCAAGATTCACCCTAAAAATCAAACCTCCACTTTCGTCTTCGAATGTCTAGTCAAAATTCGTATTACTCGAGCTATGGTGAGTCGAGTTACAACACCAATTGAAGATTCGACTCCAGAAAAGGACGGCAGTGAGAGACGCAGACAGTCAGAGTAGCTGATTGTCTGCGTCTTTTACTCTTTCACACTCTCTCGCTTTGAATATTCGATCGACTGTGACTGGTCTGATCCTACAACGGTGGTTTTAGGATAGAAATTTTGATATTGAGTGTTGAAATTTAGATTCCTGGAATGTTTCGACTATTTCTGCTTTGAAGTGTTTGTATTTTAAAATTTTTCGAAAAGACAATATTCTTGCCATCCGTATAAATTTCAGCCCTCTGTTTCTTCATCAAAATTTCTTCCCGAATTCCTTGTTCTGAGTCAATTGCTACTCGAGTTTCGATCCGAAAATTGGAGAATTCGAAGTTGAAAGTAAAAAGTGTTGTGAGATTTCGGAATCTAGCTTAAAAGATGGTGTGGATTTTTGAGCTTGATTTCCTGGAATTTCGGAAGAATGGGATGTTTCAAAGAGCCATCACTTCTCATTTGATCTAGTTCTAAAACAACTTAACTGAAGAAACGACTTGAAAACTGAAGTAGATATCGGGTTTGTAAGATTTGTCAAGTTCCTGAAACCTTGAAATTCCGAAAATCCTGCAACCCCGAGTACAATCCCAAACCCAACATTCAGCATCCTCATGGGACTCTAACCAACATTCAGCATCCTCATGGGACGGACACTTTCTGAATCAAATTCGAGATCTCTAAACATCAAACCTCCAATCTCTTCTCCGAACTTTCAGTCAAAATCACATTTCTCGGACTATTGTGAGTCGAGTTACAGCCAATGAAAAATTCAACGCCAGAGATGGACCGGCAGTGAGAGACGGAGACAGGCAGAGTGGCTGATTGTCTGCGTCTCTCACTTTTCTACACTCTCTCTCGCTTTGAATGTTCAAATGACTATAACTGGTTTAATCCTAAAACGGGGGATTTTAGGATTGAAAAGCCGACATTGAGTGTTGAAATGTAGATTCCTGGAACGTTCCGACTTTTTTTGTTTTGAAGTGTTTGTATTTTGAAATTTCAGAAAGACTATATTCGTTGTATTCTCCTGAACACCAGCCCTCTGTATGTTCATCAAGTCACTTCCTTTTGTGCCATTTTGTTAATAACCATCATTATTAAGTCTCAGTCAACTTCGAGTCATATTTCAGTCCAAAAACAGAGAAATTGAAGTTGAAACTAAAAAGTGTTGTGAGATTTTGATAATCGAAAACTCAACATATTTGATTTACTCATCATCCCAGTCTTTCAACCAACATTACTGTTTTAGAAGGACTGTTTTAGAAACACTGTTTAGCTGATTGATGTTGGAATGACTGGATAGAGAAAAAGTGAGAGACGCAGATAGGCAGAGTGTCTGCGTCTCTCACTCCACCCACACCTTCACTTCTCAAGGCTTCCGATGGAACTCGACTGAGAATGGTCCTAGAAATGAGATGTTTGGATAGGAATGTCGAGAAACAGAAAGAGATTTCCAATTTGGACAAGTTTTCTGAATTTGGAAAAGAATATTCATGGATTTGATAAAATCTATTCCAGAGAGATTCCAGGGGTCAAAACTGTTTTTTCTTCAAAATTTGTTCAAATTTCTCAAAATGTTCATAAGAAAAACTCCGTTTTGACAATGCTCTCAGTTGCTGCTACCTTTGGTTACAAAGTCAGAAACTGATGGAAAGTAAGAACTTAGGATCATCATGGCACTAGATCAGGGATTCTCGGATGGCAATGTCGAATACATCTATAGATTCTGTCAATCTGGTTCTAATACATCAATTTATGTTTCAAAACTGTAATAATAATAATCCTTGTCTGTTCTTGAAATTATTACGTTCTTGAGTAGTTGACGATTTTCGTGTGTTTTCTCGAGACGATCTAAACTTTTTACACTTTGTTCTCTTCTGATTCTTTTTCATCCAAATAAATGACACACAAAAAACTCGACACCAAAATCATTCCACACACACACAATCATCAATCATTATTCCTTTTTCCAATGACTCCAGTCCAGTGGAGGATCAGAAGAAGGAGGACGGTGAAGACGATGAGAATGACGATGGCCAGAATGATGGTCCATTTCGCGTTGAGCATGCAAAACTTTCTCTGCACTTTGCGAGCCGTGAATTTGAAGTTGGCGCTCTGAAAATTACCTGGTGAAAATGTTTGGTCTTTCTCTATTGGGCAGTTCAAAAATCACTGTTTTAGGACCATTCTAAGTCGAGTTACAGACATTCAAAACTACTTAATTAGAAAGTGTGGAGGAGTGAGAGACGCAGACACTCTGACTGTCTGAATCTCTCATTCCCACGCACTCTCTTGCCTTGAATCTTGGAATAGATGTAAAAGCTGTCGACCTAGTTCAGTAATTTTTGAACAGAAATATGCAAAAGAATATAGCGATTCTGAATCTGTAAAACTTACAGTTGCATTCAACTGCTCCGTGCGTCTCTCAATACTGTCTAATCGCTCGCCGCGCTCCAAAATCCGTTCGACATTGTCCACCATGACCTGAAAAAGAAACAAATTTGTTATTACCAGTTTTTTTCGATTTTGTAGATAGCAGAAATTTCAAGCTGAAAATTATCACTCACAGCTTTCACCGAATCCACCTGATTTCTTAGATTCTGCATTTTTTCCTGTTGCTGGACATTGTCACTTTTCTTGTTGTTTGAGCTGCTGCTGCTACTGTCGTTCTCCATTGACTGAAATTATTTGAAGTTAAAGATTTTGAAGAATGATTGAAATTAAAAACTGGGGAAGGTAGATGAAAGAATCGAGGAACTGTGAAAAATTATTTTTTGAATTGTAGGTCGAAGAAATGGAATGATTCTAGAAACCACTTTGATCCATATAGAGTACTGGAAACCGCTAGAGCTCTTTAAATTTTGAAAAACTGATTTATGAATTCAGAATTCGAACACGATTTATAATCTTCCCCATGAAAAATGCTATCGATCTGTTTAATTTTCATCGAATTCGGTCAACTTTCAGCCAAACTACGGAAGACTCCAATTTTGTTTTTTTTTCAAATTTTGAACGGACTTTTTACAAAAGACGTCCGAAATTTTCAAAATTTCAGAATATTGCCGATTTTATTATCAAAACGACGGAAATCTCATGAAGAACAAGAAAAGCGTTGTGGTTTTTGTGGAAAATGTTTCTAGATGATTCTGAGAGGGCTCGGAAGACTTGAAATGTGGAAAAATGGACTAGTTCGAAGAAAATTTGAACTCAAAGGTCTCCTTGAAATTCGATATCGATATATGTGCTTCTCAGAAAACGGTGAGTTTCGTATAATAAAACTAATCTTCATGAAATTCCCTGTCGATCAGTAAGAATTTCGGCAGAATCGGTGCGCTTTCAGTAAATTTATGGAATATTCAAGACTTTGACAGAGACAAATTTTGAAATCTTGTTGTTTCAAACATTCACTGTTTGAGAACGTTGATGAAATTGCAGGTATTGCTGAAATCAACATTGGTTATCAATTGGTACCCTTTTATAAAACGTGTGGCAAGAGTTTAAAACAAGCGCAATGCAAAAAGGGGGCGTGTCGTTGTGCAACCGGGGGCACGCCGACATTTTATTGTACAGACAGTTCTCATAGCGAACCTGGTTACTTGGAAATCTGCTTAACAATTTCAAGAATCGTTGAAACATTTTCTGCGTCACGGATAACAGGTTAAAGAAAATGCCAGCTGGATTGAAAAAAAATCACATTTTCAGAAAGTCAAAATCATGAGAATGTCGTAAAAGATGTGATAAAACGTGCCGTCAAAATCTTGATTGTCGAAAACTTCCTAATGGTAACTATAGGAAACAGTACAAATCCGAAGAAAACTTTTGTCAACTCATGAACATCTCAAAAACAAAAATTGTTGAGAAGCTTGACTCCTCCCACTTTGAAGATTCAAAGTGTCGCCTCGTAAACTGGATAATAGATCAAATTGCGGTGTCATTGCAATATGGGAAGACTTTGCGACAAAACTTCTAAAGTGGGAGGAGCCTATCGACAAGCTTCTCAACAAATGTATTTCAGTGAGGTATCTACCTGAATTGACACCTCTATGGAAGTTCTCAAAATCATGACACTTTGAAACCGCGAAAAAATGAACGTTGAGAAGACTCGAACCGTTTAAAGTGCCAACTCTACATTCTTCCTTTTCAAATTCTAAGTTTTTCCTAATAAACCTAAAATCACTGTTTTTGACGGTCATGTTGTGGCTGATTACCTGGCCTCCTCACTAGGTCAGACGGTAGGCCAAAACTAATCCAACCATCTAGTGCAACATTTTCGGTTTCGATCACAGCAGTTTACATGGATTCGTTTCGCGCTTTAGTTCATTTCCCTGCTTTAATAGCAAAGGTTCGATATTTTAAGTTATTATGGATCTCAAACTTTTTGAATTTCATTCTAGAGTTTCGCTACCCAGCCACAAAGTAACACTCGCATAACAAGCCAGCTTAAAATCGGGATGATGAAAGAGAGAAAAATATGAAAGAAAAATGTGCCGAAAACAGAGAGAAAGAGCCGGATAGAGAAGAAGAGAAACCTGCTGACGTTGCTCCGGGTAACGAGAGGAAAACATTGAAGACGTCACTAACTCAATGATTGACACGCGGATGACAGGTGCTTACTTTTTTTGAGGTTGGCCAAAAAGCTAGGATGAAAAAGTGAGAACGAGCCAAGAATACGTTAAACGACAAAAAATCCATTTTTGCTTTATAAAACTACTAGGTGAAAATGCAAAAATTGGATCAAAAATCGCTTCGAATTGAACTGCTTTTATGATCCATTTGTAAGAAGATTCCCAACAAATAGGCATCTGTGTCTTTTCCTTTTGGTATTTCGTTAAGTAAGCGATTCTAACCGAATCCACTAGATATTAGGTAACTTTTTGAAATTGAAAATTTTGTTTCGAACCAATGTAACCGGGTTCAAATGACACTATAACACAGTAACTAGAAAGTAATCCGCACAAAGACATCAATCATCAGAAACAGGAAAAAAAACTATCGAAAAGGAAAATTCCGAAAAGAAAAATTTCAAAGTACCGCTAATCGAACAGAGTTTTTTTTTTGAGAAATCCCCTTTTCAGGATGTCAAGATAATCAGTCACAAAAACAGCTCTAGTCAATTGTTCCACAATCCGTTGCTGTCAAGCTGGAACTTCTCTTCTGGACTACTGTATTCTACAGTCGAATTCGAGTCAATGGAAAAGTTGGAAGTAACACGGGCGTCACGGTTTTCTGTTAAACTGATTGTGAGATTCAACCGAGACCTAAAGATTGGAGTTCAAATTACCACCAATATAACAAATTTCGGGATTCCTCAAGAACGAGATAATAGAGCGCTGCGAACTCCCATCAACTGATAACCTCTATGAAATATTTGACAAATCCAGAAAACAGAAAAAATTTTTGGAAAGTTTCTGTGTGTTTCCTTCAATTTGATATCATCATTCTGGGGGAAAACTGGTTTCCCCCAGGTGCCCCTAACCCGCTCATTTTTTCTTTCAGTTTTTCTGCATTCAAAATGAAGGGAATGCATGAGTCATCGTGATGTGGTTCAAAAGAAAACCGAGAGAAAACACTTGTAATATGAAATTTGATGTCATTTTGAGAAGTTTCGCTCGAAGCAACATGGAACAAGTGACGTGCTTGTTCAACTTGAATCTTATGAGTTGTCAGAAACTTGAAAACTTTTAGAGAAAAACTGTTTCAAATAGATGATAACTTTTGTTTCCAGATTTCAAAACTGTCTTGACAAATTTTGAACCGTTTTTGTTAACGAATTGTTACCGTTTTATCGGCAAGACAGAACAAGACGTGACAGATGACAAAGTTCGAGTGCTGAAAAACACAAAAAATAAGAAGTGTTCCACTTAGTGCGGAAATGGGAAACGGAGGAAATCAGTATTCACCCAGCAATTAGGTCTAAGATATTCAGAGAATTTTCTTCAAATCGTTACACATATAGAACGAAAGTCGGGCTTTTCAATGTACTAGGCGGCGACTTGTCGAAACTTCTAGAAGTTGAGATATTTGATCCGAAAGTTGGTAAAAGAAAATCAGATATGATGAAAAGTGCACCATGTTGTGGAGCGAAATATCTCAAAGTTTTCACAGAGAGCCGCCAAGCACATTGAAAAGCTCAAATTTCGTTCTACAGTGGCGAGAAATGGTGAGGGTCACTTTGTTCAGCGGTTCATAACTTTTTTCAAACTTCTCCAAAACTCATAAACTTTTTTGTATACTAAAGAAAAAGTCTTCAGCAACACACCGATAAGTTTTTTGAACGCCGAACATTTTCAGAATTTTCAGAGTACTTCCAGATGTAGACGTCACCCGGAAATTTTTTAAAAAACTTTTTCAAAGTTGGTCCATTCAGGCTGTTCTTTGGATATGATGTGTCTAACAGTCTCAATAGTCATTATGGAAAGTTTGGCGTACTTTGAACGACGGGCTCTCAAGTTATGATGCTCGGAGCCAAAAAAGTATGGTTGTTTTCGTTGGCTATAACTCGGCTGAAAATAATTCAAATGAGCTCACATTTTCATAAAAGATGCGTTTTAAGTTGATCTACAATGTCCTGTAAAAATTTCAAGTTTTGAAGAAAAAATTTTTTTTTCGCCCACTTCAACTTTTTTTCTCAATTTTTTCTTTGAAAGTGATGAACTGGGGGAAAAAAAAAATTTTCTTCAAAACTTGAAATTTTTACAGGACATTGTAGATCAACTTGAAACGCATCTTTTATGAAAATCTGAGCTCATTTGAATTATTTTCAGCCGAGTTATAGCCAACAACAAAAACCATACTTTTTTGGCTCCGAGCATCATAACTTGAGAGCCCGTCGTTCAAAGTGCGCCAAACTTTCCAAAATGACTACTGAGACTATTAGACACATCATATCCAAAGAACAGCCTGAATGGACCAACTTTGAAAAAGTTTTTAAAACAATTTCCGGGTGACGTCTACATCTGAAAGTATTCTGAAAATTCTGAAAATGTTCGACGTTCAGAAAACTTATCGGTGTGTTGCTGAAGACTTTTTCTATAGTACACAAAAAAGTTTATGAGTTTTGGACAAGTTTGAAAAAAGTTATGAACCGCTGAACAAAGTGACCCTCACCATTTCTCGCCACTGTATACATGTGACGTTTGAAAATAGTTCTCCGTTCTGCTGACTAGCGGATGTTTCATACAGAGAATGGAATTAAAAGATGTGACATGTATCGTCCGAAGGCTAAAAAGATTCGAGAAAAATATAAGTGATATCGTATCGAAAAATGGATTTCTTATGAGCGAAGAGAAACAGAGAAAAAAGGAAACTTTTCAAATTCTAAATTTCCACGTTGAGGTCTGTGGACAACTTTCAATTAGATGACAACTTTTTGATCTGTTTCAAAAATGTGGTATTTAGGTTTGAAAAATATTTTCTCATTCTTGTTTTTGCATAATAAGAACACTTGAAGCCACAAGAAGACCGGACGAACCCGGGGAAATATTGGGGAGAGTAGATTGATCAGAGAGATAAGCTGTCTTCATGAAGTATTTTTTTTTTCGATTCAACTAATTTTTAGCACCCTTATGAATCAGGAAAGTTTTTTTAAATGTCTGAGAAATTAAAAGTGATATTGTGGCGAAAAATGGGTGTCTTATGAGCGAAGAGGAACGGAGAAAAATTTGTGCGGAAGTGAGTCACATTAAAATGGGGAAGGGGCCGAGTAGAGAAAAAGTTGTATATAGAGCACTAAGGTAAACAGTACTGACTGTGAAAGTCACCAAAAGAATGATGTTTTCGACAAGATTCCGAAGAGAAAAATTGCATTTTTAAGTATACTACCTAATACGAAGAAAAAGTACGGTTTCAAATTCAGCACTTATAGAAACAGTGGTTTTTGACATGCTCCATCGCTCCATGTTGCTACTTTTGTATGAAAAAAAATAGAGCAGGGTTCATGTAATTCATGTTATAACCTCGCGAAATAAAATGTATGGATATTCTGAACATGTGCTGCTTTTGGAGCACAAAAAATTACATACGTACATTTTCTAATTGATGCAATTCCCACAGAAATGAGCATCCATAAGATAAGCTCCGCCCACAACGCAAAACTGCCGCGCAGGTTATTTGTGTATTTCTTTTTTTTTTCGGTTTCCGTGTCCCGATAAGTGATCGTTGTCAAGATTTGTCTGATTTACATATAGAAATGTTTACAGTTTCAGTGATGTCACAATTTTGGAATAGTTCGAAGGATTTTGTTATTATTCCGGTTCAATATGATACAGAATTTCACCGACTCAGATTTGGGATAAAAGATAATCGCAACTTCGGAAAACATTGAGAACATTGTATATGCAATTGAATTCAACTAAGATTGCTCATCTCAAAAAAAAGTTCGACATCGCAAAGTTTGGAGCACCGACAACATGTCTAGGAACTCGAAATTCCAAACTTTCATTTTTCCTTTATTACTGGTAGACCGTAAACTGATGTTTCTGGAGCACAACAAATTACATCCGTACATTTCCTGATTGTTGGAACTCCGACACCAAGGAGCATCCATCCAACAAGCTCCGCCCACAACGCAAAACTGCGGCACAGGTTTTTTGCGTACTTCATTTTTTTTCGGTTTCCGTATTCCGATAAATTATCGTTGTCAAGATTCGTCTATTTTAAATCAGAAATGTTTTCCAGTTTCAGTGATGTCACAATTTAGGAATGGTTCGAAGGTGTTGTTTTTATCACTTTGATTGCTGTAAAACTAATGTAACTCATTTCAATTGATGAAAGAGCTAGTGTGAGTCTTGATAAAAGCATAGTGCTTAAACGAGATTTAGGTCACTTGAAAACGTGGTGTAGAAACATCAAAAACTGGTACTTTTACCATCTATTTGGTCTCTCGTGTAACTTTGCTCATAGTAATCCAATCAATCCATGAAGAGTCTCTTCGTGAGCCCAGATGAATTTCCAACAGGCTCAGAAAAATTCCAGTTGATTAGATGGAAATTGTTGAAGTTATGGAACGAAGAATACAGAAAAAAAAAGATGATACAGATTTTCACCGATTCAGATTTGGGATGAAACATAATCTTAACCTACGGAATACATTAACCTTTCAATGTATTCAACTTTGACCAAAATTGCTCATCTTAAACACAAGTTCGACATCACAAAGTTTTGAGGACCGACATTTTCCAAACTTCAATTGTTCTTTATCACTGGTAGACCGAACACGAAATAAATGCTGATAAGAGAGAATGTGATAGAGAACAATTAAGTCATTGAAAAAGGAACTCTATTCCTGATAGTACTGAAACTGAAACTATATTAAAGATGATGGTTCCAAAAAAATTTTCAGATTCACCTTTCTGGCATAATCTCAAACAAATATTGCAAACGATTCTTGCATGAGTTTATTGATTCAAAATGAAGAAAATGAGGCTCCGCCCCACATTGAGAGAGTGTGTAGATGGGTAGGATTAGAAACATTTCACTTAAACTACAAACTACAAATGGCTCCTTTCTCACAGTCCGTGAATGATCTTCTGGTGTTCAATCGAAACCAATAATGAGCAAAAGTAGAGAAAAAAAAACTGAAATTCGGAAAAATGGGGCTTCCCCTAATTGATGGTTGGTCAGTGGTTTCTTATTATTCTGTTTTATTTTCTTTTTTCCGAACTAAAAACCAAAGTCACATGACTCAGGACTAGTCAGGGGTTGTCAGGTTTCTTTCCCTTTTTCCTTTCCTCGATTGATTTTTAAGGGTAAACATGTTATTTTAGGTGGGAACATTTTGGATCGGAATCTGTCTTTCTGAAGTTTCAGGTGTCTAGAATTGAAGAGAAGAGAAAAACTCGGCCAAGGTGGGGTTTTCTCTTCCATTTTTAGGGCTCTAGAAGATTAGCTGTAAAAACTCCACCATCCATTGGAAACTTGGTTATTCTCAAAATTAAATGTTCATGTTCCAAGTGTAACAGAAATTTCTCAAAGAAACTCACCATCATTTTTGAAATCAGTCGTGTACTTCGAATAAGAATACCTGGTTTGAAAAATGTGGAAATGTGACTTCAACCACAGAGAGGGAAACCGAAGGACTGAATGCTCTCTCTCTCGCTGGTGTTGTTGACTTTGGAATTTTTCACAAAGTAAACATTTTCATAGGGAGAAAGAGAAAGAAGAACTACTGCCGATGGCAGGTAGAGGGGAGGTCATATTGACATTTGGGAGAGGGAGAAAATGGGGACTACGAAATTAGAAAGCAAGGTTGAAGGAACACTATGTACTACTTTCTTAGATTGGGAGACAGTGGAAACTGTTCTGGTGGTGGAGAGCAGGGATCCTAGACTTTGGGCTCCAGAAAAGCGCTAGAAAGTCCTGAGGAGAGAGAGAGAGAGGGTGAGAGAGAGAGAGGAGGAGATGAGCTGAAAATGCTTCAAGACCAACATCGTCTAACAGTGAGAATACAAACCAGCAATAGATTCAGGACAACTTTTTCAAATTAACAATCTATAGACAAACGGTGTATGGCAATAGGAAAACTGGAAAAATAGAAGGATTTAGGGGTCTACTCAAACAACCAAGCGAAAATCTGTATTTGCGGCTGAAAAAAATGACTTTTTGAAACTGACAATTATATGAAATCATCTGGACAATGGTTCTAAAGCCAAACAGAGAAGGGGAACCAATGCAAAAATACAAAATGTTCGAAGAAATTTGTGGTTTTCAGTGCAAATGGACACACTTCAGGTTTCGAAAAATGGTTCCCAACTACCCAATTTTTCTGAAAACTTGTGCATGTGTCAACCAACTCTAGATCTTCATTTTTGTAGTTGACAGCTTGTCTGGAAAATTGCTGTCAGGTTTGCTATGATGATACAAAGTGACGCGACATAGAATTTTGAACATGCCGATTACCCGGGGTCATTATCTAACGATTTTCTCTAATCCTCCAAGAGTGGACTTCCATAACCCAATTTTTGACCCCCACAGGAAGATCCAGCAAATATTGTTTGTTAACTACATAATACCGTAAAATTATGGAAAATCGTGATTTGCGGCTGAAAAAAATTGACTTTTTGTAATTGACAACTCTACGAAATTAGCTGAACAATGGTTCTATAGCTATACAGAGCAGGAGAAACAGTACAAGAATGCATAAATTATTAATTCTAACTTTCAATGAGTAACGCGACCAACTACCATTGGGTACTTACGAGAATGACTGCGACAATTGTGATCTTCCCATTTGAGGTCTCGAAAAGTAATTACCGCTTACCAAATTTCTCTGAAAACATGTGGATGTGTCAACCAACTCTAGAGCTTCATTATTTTAGTTACGTACCTGTGAATCATCGCTGATCCCCAAACAGTAGCTTTCTGAAACTGGAACTTTCCTTTTGAAGTTTCACAGTCTAAACACTGACTCTAATCTCTTGACCACTGTGAACGGAATCGCGTCGCAAGAAAAATAATCATTCTGAAACAAGGAAATTTCTACAACCGAATAATACTCACCAGAACCCTTTATTCTCATCATTAGGTTACAGTATTCAAGAATGAAGGAGAGGATAACGCGTACTACTGGATGGTTCGGCTCATGGTTTGTTGATTATTGTATAGATCATAGCCGTTCTCATACCTTGATTGTGAAACTGAAAAAATAGTTTTAAAATTTTCGCTTCTAACTTACTGTAGACTCGGCTTGAAGTCCGCTGGCCAATTCAGCCACTAGAATCAACAAAATTTGAAGTTTCAGCATGCTTTTCAGACTTTCCAAATCAACAATGATCATTGTCTTGGGATAGATAGGTAACTAGAAACGCTAGGCTTTTGATACAATAAAACATTGGCACACAGCTAGCTGCAAAACGACACGCCCCTTTTTGCAACGCGCTTCATAAAGAGGCTTGTCGCCTTGCAGGCAGCGGTTCATTGTGACAAAACAGCATACAGGACGTAATGATTAACAAATTATCATGATTGCTAGCACCTTGATTCAGAAACTGAAGAAAGGTTTTGAAACTTTTCATTTCTAACTCAGATCGAAATGTAATCGAAATTCTGTCACAAAAAAAAACGTCATTTTGAAACTGTAAAACTTCTGAAACAGAACCAAACAATGCTCAGAACACTTCATTCTCATCATCAGATTACAGTATCCGAGGATTAAGGTGAGGATAATGTGTACTGTTGAATGGTACTGCCCATGGTCTCGTAGATCTGTTGAACGACGAGAAGGAGTTGTTGAGCGAACTGTTGAACCATACAGATGGTATCGGAGCAAGAGGCGAATGGGAGGGGTTTTGGGTGTGATTTTTTCGAGACTCAGGTCACACTGAAATTACTAAATAGATTATAGCTCGAGTTGTGATATTTTGATTTTGGAACTGACAAAAAATGCAAGATTTTAGATTCAATAAAACATGCCCCTTTTACGATCCAATTATGATCGTGGTTTTTGATACCTTGATTTAGAAACTGAAAAAAAAATTATTTTGAAATTTCCGCTTCTAACTTACTGTAGACTCAGATTGAAGTGCAATGACCAATCCAACGACCAATTAATTTTATAACCATTGTTCATCTCATTTCCTAGAAACGGCAGATTCAAAAATACCATTTTCTGGGCCACAACTTTTACCTAAATTTATATTGTCTGCTTCTGACGTTTAGCAATATTGGGGTAATCAGAAAACCATTTTGCACCAAATACCACCAAGTATGATCGGAGATTTATTGTTCCAATAGACAATTAGATCGCAGACCTTAATGAGTTTGGATACCTTGACTCAGAAACTGGGAAAGATTTTGAAACTTTCACTTCTTACTTACTGTAGACTCGGCTGGAGTGCGATGACCAATCCAACAGTCAATTCGGCCAGAAGAATCAGCAATGCTTGAAGTTTCAGCATGGTATTGAGACTTTCCAAAACAACAATGTCTTTGGATAAATAGCTTATACAGGAAAAACTCTCTCCAGTCAGAAGTCCAGATTCAGATGATTGACCCTTGTGTTGTGTTTGCAGACTCAATGTCTCGAAAAATCGTTTCCAATCACCTAATGTTTCTGAGAGCTCGTGAATATGTCAGCCAACTCTGGAGCTCTATTTTTGTAACTGACAACTATCCTGGGCAATTGCTTTCAGGTTTGCTGTGATGGTATAAAAAGTGATGCAACATAGAATTTCGAACATTTTTGCAACTCTCCCCTTGAACGCGTCATAAATAACTTTCTTTTTTTTAAAAAGTTAACCGGTACTTTATGGAATCTCCTATTCTGAAATATTGGGCAAATGAGAGGAAATGCGCCAGCGCCCCACCGAACTACGGCCCCGCGAAATTAGAGTTCGAAAGTGATTTTCCGACAATTTTCACACGATTTTTCAACGTTTTCCTAACTAAATTATCGGAATCGTTACATTATCATGTAGCTAATTGTTGAGCTCCAAAAATTAACAAAATGAAACTGAAACTTTTTGGCTCTATTCGGAAATGATGGCCTCATTCAATTGAAGGGTTGTACGAATGAATGTCCAAATTCCGTCACAACAAAAAAGATAATCTTGACACTGTAAAACTTCTGAAACAGAACCAAACAATGCTCAGAACCCTTTATTTTCATCATTCGATTACAGTATCCGAGGATTAAGGTGAGGATAAAGTGTACTACTGGATGTTGCTCCCCATGGTTTCGTAGATTTGTTGAAGGACGAGAAGTAGTTGTTGAGCAAATTGTTGAACCATGCAGACGGTATCGGAGCAAGAGGCGGGTGGAAGGCTTGTGGGGGCTGGTGGGAACTGGAAGATTTCTATTATGAGATAGAAAAATGGTCAATTAGATCGTTGACCTATAAGAGTTCTCAAACCTTGATTTTGAAACGGAAAAAATTGTTTGGAAATTTTCGCTTCTAACTTACTGTAGACTCGACTTGAAGTCCGCTGGCCAATCCAACCACAAGAATTAACAAAGCTTGAAGTTTCAGCATGCTTTTCAGACTTTACAAACCACAATGATCAATTTCTTGGGAAAGATGGGCTATATAGAAAAGTGAGTTGACAATAGACCCCATTGTGTTGGATTCATATGGAAATGAGGGGTTTGGGGGTGGTGTGTAGACGTCATGACCTGAAAAATTGGTTTCTAGTCAATGGTTCGAAAGAGGGAAATTTCAGAATGTGGAAGGTTTCAAAACTGGGACAGTTGGAAACTTGGCATTTTGAAAGTTTTGCGTTTCATGACCGGCATATTTCGAAGTTTGATACCTTAGAACTACTATGTGCTAGAAGCAATGTCCACGATATCTGGATTAACGATCGTGTTCAATATGAAAGTGTTTCTTGAAAAAAAAATTGTGTTCCCGTTTCACGATAGGGATTTTGAAGCAAACGAGATGCTTGGTTTTAATAGGAACGGCTTGTACATCTCAAAGTGGATTCACGTTCTTATGTACAATTAAACTTCCACTTTGGGGTAGTGATGATCGGAATTATGTGTTACCGAGGTTTCAGTACAATCTGACATTTTAGAATATGAAATATCAGAAATCTGAATGAAAAGGGAGATTCGTCGAGACTCGAAGAATATGAACCAAAA
>LR543316.1:0-16492 GCA_900536305.3 Caenorhabditis sp. 40 LS-2015
CGACCGGTCCCATGGTACACAAAGCCATGCTGGAACCCTTGGTGGCAAGGAGAGATCACACAGTTCACATATCACAATAAAGGCTGAGGAAGATCCAGAGACTCTCAATTAAAACATCTGTCACTCACAACAAAATGACGAGAAGTGGCAGTTCTCGACAACAAATCTTCGGGACACTAGATCAATCATTAGAATACATCGCATTCACTGCACCACTAAGTAACCGCATTTAGACATAATCATTTTTCACATTTATCATTGTTTCTAAAAACTCTTTCACACAACAACTATCATCTCGTAGCCTCCTTCCCCGACCCTACCGTATTACCGCACACTGAATCGCATATCCGCATACTGTACTGAACCACCGCATTATGGCCAGTGCCTGGAAGACTAGAGAACATAGAGCTGCACCTAGTCAACACCATTTCAGACACTGCGCATCCGCACTGCTTAGTTAGACAGGAAAAGATAATTTTCTGCAACACATGCTGATTGTCAGGTACCAAGCATAGTCCCCGTGTGTTGTACAAGATTAACCCCTTTCTCTTTGATCATCTGAAGCTGAAACAAGATCATAAGCAGCACTCCCGCACGCTTGTTTCACTGCATGTGTACACCTCTGCAGTTCAGAGATCAGTCTCCCTTTGAATATAAGCCTGATCAGCTTCAGGAGAGTCTTTCATGTTTCCCGCAATTGTATCTTTCATGTTTCCCCGCAAGGAAGGAGGCCTACAACTCTGTAGCATAAGCCCACAATCACAATGTCTATCAATCCCGATTCCATTCTTATCCAAATAGGATCTATGCATAGAAGCATTGTTTCACCAAATGAGGCACAGAATACCCTCTTAAATCGCAAAAAGTACTTCCCCTACGAATCCTGCACCAAGTTAAGGTAACAACCGATCCAACATTTCAACAGTTTCAAAGCACCCCATACATCTACAGATTCTAATGTTGACAAAACAATCTGACAATGTACGCTCTCACAGTTTAGACAACAGAATATATTCTTCACTGGAACCTCGTACTTCTACAAAAACACAGAACTTCAATAATCATACAGTCATAGAAATTAAAAGCATCAGTACTTGTACAACGTTCAAAATCACAGCAGACACCAACAATGCACAAGTTTGTGCCTCATGAAGGCATCTCGTCCCGCCCGCCCCCAGTGTCGCGGCAGCAGAGAGGTTCTACTGCGCGACCTCTCGCCAGCAAGACTAGAATCACATCTAGAGTGACTAACCACAGTAATTATTCTAATTCTCTAACACCAAGTTATTCTCCGTGGCCACTCTTATCGTCTATTGCTCTGGAACCGACCTTGACCTCTGGAACAGCCACAAGACTCGCTATATAAGGAAGAAGATTCGCTAGGAAAGTCGGAACTCTCGGAACTCTCCGAAGCCTTCGAAGTCTCCAAAGTCTCTCCCGAACTCCTGCGACCGACGCCTACGAAGTCTGCCCGTGAACTACGCCGTCAACTGTGAAGCATGGCAACTCCACAGCAGTGAAGGTCCCAATCCAGGCATCCAACAATGGTCAATGAGATAACTCCGTAAATACAATTGAATAAACTGTGTTAGCACTCTTTCCTTGCATTCAAATTCCCGCACAGGTCTCACCAACCTATTGTGCGGGAACAACACTGTACTTTGGACCCTCTTGCCGTGTGTCCGTCTTGTTGTGTTTCAATGGTCAATTTTTGTGGTAGGTGTTTTTTTTTCTTTCTCCAGTATTCTAGTAAGTATGTTACTGGTAGGGCATTAGGAATTTTGGTGTTTTATCGAACGTTTTTTTTTCAGTTGAACAAATAAAAAATGTAACTATTCCTTGATGATCAGCCACTCCAAACACCGCGAAACGTTGAGAAATATGAGTTTCTAGTCCTGATTAAAGGTTGCATGTTTTCCCTGTTTGGATATTCTGTAAATTGGAAACGTCGAAATGATGCGAGTTTATCAGTATCGGATTTTTGAAATCTCGGAATATTTCTTATTTTTAATTTTTGGAATTTAGGAACACTTTAAATCTCCAATGTCCGGAATTTCAGAATCTTCGATTTTCGAAGTTTTTCGGAGTTTTGAAAACTTCGGAACCCGACACAATTTTAGGCACCACTCTTCAAACTGTCATTTTCATTTCCATCCAAACATTTTTCTCGGAGAACTCGAGACAGAAATCGGTTTTGACATTCCTTGAAATGTGAAGTTCTGAAGAAATTCCGATAGATTCTGGGTTTAGTCATATTCGGCGGCTCCAGGTTTTATATTTTTTGTATCATATAGTCTCTAAATCTGAATAGTCACAGAAGTTCTAACTGAAACCTTCTCTGACTACTCGAAAGATGTTTTATTTTTGTTAATTCACTTTTTTACACATGAAAAAAATTCAGAGGAGTGTCCTCGGATCCATGTATTTCGAACGGCAAAAGTTTCTTTATTTTTTCGAAGCCATTTGTGATTGGACGGACATACCCATTGTTTCATTTTGGATCAACGCGAATTCCTCATATACCCGTTATGTTCTGATGTTTAAAGTGGTAGTTCCACCTAACTCCAACGCTCAATTCTTTTGAGTTTAGATGAAAAAAAAACAAATATCACCAGGAATAATTTATTTGGAAACGTATGACGTTTATAAGTGACCAGATTTAACTTATTTGGCAATGCAGACCCGAATTACATGTACTTTGCGAACTCGTAATAGAATGTGATGATTAGTGCTCCACCAGTAGATCGGAGCGAATTTGTCAATGCTCCTCGATAGAATCCATTGACTCCATCTTTTCTGAAACTATCCAGTTTATGAATTTGCAGGGGTTGGTAATAACTCACTTGTAGAGTGTCTTCCAGCAATCTTTTGTACTTGTATACTGTTTCACTTTTTTACCCGCTTGCATCATCATACTGCGTCTTACAGTATCCAGTGGATAACATAGCATTCCACTTGTTGTTATTGAGACCTGAAAAATGTTGATGTAATGATCTGTAGCAAGTTCCGAAAAATAATACCTGAGCAATAGCCCAGCATGCTGCAAAATTTAATGTCTTCGGATCTTCAACACTTGTTCGAATACTATCGAAAATACCGAAGAAAATCGCTCGAGATGCTATCACAAACTGCATTGCTGCTGATAGTCCTCTGCAAACTCAATCGTTCGAACCTTATTTTCCCATCAAATGACTCACTTGAACCAAGAAGTCACACCTTCGCGAGCTCTGATTTTTTGTAAACAATCCACCATTCCTTTGTATTTCTTTGATCCATCTTTTTTTGTGTCTAAGGCGAGGCGAGTTCTTGCAAAGTCGAAAGGATACAGAAGGAACAATGTTGTTGCTCCACCAAGACCACCCGACACAAATGTACCTGTAATGAACTTTGAGTATTCATCTGATTGACTCATACACTGACTCACCTGCCAAGAACTTGCTGAAACTTTGATTGCGGTCAACATTTTTGAGAAGCGTGTTTCTATAGATGTCGCGGAATGCGAAATTCAGAGTGTGGTTGGGAAGACATCTTGCGACTCCTGCTCCATTTCCTCTCCAGAGTGCCATTGCACCCTGTTCCAACCGAATTTTCGTGAGACAGTCTCTAATTCCATTGTATTCTGCTACTGCGAAGTCTCCTCTTCTTTGAAGCTGTAAGGAATATTTACGTTTACTGTCGATTCTCAATCATCTCAGCCATTTTTGGCAAATGAAAACAAAAACTATCTTTCACCTGAAGGACAAGTTTCACTCGGTCAAACGGTGCTGTCGTTGTTTTGCTGATTGCCGCCGCGGCACTACCTGCCAAACATTTCTTGCACGTCTCCAACGCATCCAGTGATGTCGACGTAGAAGCCATCCCGCGTTGCGGATGACAAAGCTGGAAAGCGAATAATAAACATCAGAAAATAACCCATCTAGGGAAATCAAGAATAATGGCGTGATGGTATGATGCAATGTGAATGGGAAGTGTCAAGTCCTAGACCTAGACTGGCACTGCAAGTGAATGAACTTGATTTGAAAATGCGGCAATGGTATGATAGGCAGTCATTGAAAGACTCGAAAGACAAGGAAACGACTGATAACATATTTAATGCAAGAAGAAAAAGTAACGTAGATCACCCCACCAGCTGATTGGAAATGATTTTTCTTCTTTTCTCGATTAGCCTACTTCCTCCTCTGCACGTGGGCTTCTCGGAACTCTAGAAGAACAAAAAACCGAACGCCATGTCCTAAAAATATTTGTTGCAAGGGACCATCACATCAACCCACTAGAATAGAAAAACATCTGATCCTCTTTCTTGTTTGGAGTCATTATTATGTTATCAGGGTGATGAAATCTTTGACACTAATGTAGAAAGCAGAAAAAGAACGGTTTTGCGCAGACAATTTCTTGCAAACGGCGATGCGATAGACCGTAGAAGTATGAGGAGACAAAGACAAAGACTATGCTGGATAGTGGGGTGAGCGGAGGTCGCACTCGACAAGGAAACACCCCCACGAACGGAGCACGTGAAAGGCAGCTGAAGGAGGGAGGATTTAGGAGGGGACGGAAAAGAGGGAAGGAGGGGGAGGCTGCTATTAAGAAATGACCAACTGTTGTAGATTGGATGGCTGGTTGTGATCTTCGAGAGGAGGAGGATTCGAGTTGTATAGTGATTTGGGAAAAGTTGATGAGCGAAAGAAATACGAATCCAAAGGTGCCGGGATGGGCACTTAAGCTCTAGGCTTCAGAAGACTTTATGAAAAGTGAGGCTGGATACATTATCTCGAAATGAGGTCTCTCTTTATATATCAATCAAGATACTTCCTCATTTCATTTCTGAATAGCGATCTTTTTTGTCACATTTCAAAAACCAGGAAGAATGAACAAAAAGCGTGTGAAACAGGAAGTGATACTGTTGATGTTCAGAGATTCTTCGAAAATTGTGTGATGGTTTTCGGTAGTTTGATGCCCGGAAATGGAATATGGAAATTTGTTGGTGACGAATCAGATTCAGTCGAAAATGAGTTTACAGGTTATCCAGGTAGTCGGAAATTTTCATGAAACACTCTGCCACCATGTAGTCTACATGCCTCAGACATTCTGAGGAGATTCATTTCCGATCCTCGAAATCAGGGTGACACATTTATACAAGAATGAAATGTGCACGTGAAGCTTCACGTGAAAACTATACTAATTCAGAGAGAAGAAAGAGCAGGGGAGAGTGAACTTCATTATCTTGCAGAAAAAATCGGAGAAATCAAGAAACAAGTGTCGTATTATTTCAACGAAAAGTTTGATTAGACTATGACCTCGAAGTTCAAATGTTGACAAAAGCCTAACGGAAGTCAAACAACCTAATAAACAGTTTGTCGAAATTCCAAGTAATAAAACTAGTTTGTTACTAACCTAAGTTATTCTTGCGCGTTCCGGTGAAAGACATCACGTCTTCATTGACATTGAAATTACAAGAAAAGAGAGAAAAATCTTCATGTCCAAAATAGATACAGAAAAAACGGAAGTAGCCAAAGATCAGATAGATGTATTGCACATTATGACATATTATGGGTTATTAAATAAATTAAGAAATGCAAATAAATTAGAAAATACTTCGAATGTTATAGCATTGTGGATTGCGTGTTGTCAAGTTTATGAGAGCCCCGGAAGCAGCAAACATGCATTATGGAGACCAATGAAACGATGAATAGGAATGCGTTGAGGAAGACGAGAACAGTAGTTCCTATTGCCGTCATACAAAGCTCTCTCTGAAAATCAAAACTTCATTACATACAAGTTGACCAAGAACCCTTACAATTCTCATATCGAAGTTCCTCTGCAGCCAGTTCAAAGAGATAATGTCATCGTTAGGGATGATGTAGTCACTCACTATCTCGGCATCTGAAAAAAAAACACATTTTTATCTTATCGATGTCCTCTGTTCTGTACCTTCATAGTCAATTTGTGCAGACATTGCTGTTGTGTTTTCATTAGGCGCTGGTAAACTATTAGACCTTCTTCGTCTCGGCGGATCCGGGCAGGATGGCACCTAAACTTTTTTTATGTTTTGATGTAATTTTTGCTTTTTCCTGGTTTTGATGATGTCAAAGTTTGTCATGTGCTTTCTCAAAACTCACATCACAATAGTCAAGACCTGGTTCTTTGACTGTTATCGATATTTGGCAATCAAAGTACATATTATCCCTATCGGCGTATTTGTATACGTGAGCCTCTCTTCCTGCCATCAAATCCGTAGGATACTCAAGATTGGTCAGAAGATATTTGTCCAGGGCACATCTGGAATGGATTACTGTACCAAAAGTGTTTCAGTTTAGCCACCTACCCTTTCTCATTCAAAAGCTGAACCCTCTGGCCGTTTCCATCATCAACGAAACAAGAGTGGACAAGCATACAAAACGTGTTTTCGTGCTCCGTATCGCATGTCCATTTGTGATAAACCTACAAAAAACCGTCTTGTCGAAAATCTTGATCTTTGATTTTTGTGTTTTTGTTGAGCTCTCTCTTTCTCTCAGTTTTTTTTCAAAACTGACCATCTGACCGACAGTTGCAAAATAAACAGGAGGTCCAGTTGGCGATCCATCTAACACCTCATATTTGCAGACTGGCATGTTAAGCTGCTTTGAGTGCATTGTCGGTGGAGGCATACTGAAAAAAGGGTTGTTGTTTGGTAAATTGGAATGATGTAAGGAAATTTGATAGTAGCACATTGATATGAAATTTGACACCAACACCGAAGAAGGAGAGAAAAAAACTAACGAAATCTGAATCTCCTTCTGGATTCTTCTCTCCATTTCCATATAGAAACATTGCACCTTAAACACGCGATCGTTTTTTGTGAGGAATTCCGGATTGAATGCCACCACGACATTTGTAGAGAGGAACAACCCTCGAGGCGATGTCTGAAATTTTCCAATTTTTGTTTTTAATCTGATTCAAGATCTGTAAAATTGTACGGAAAACCCTCTATCGTTATAAGAAGACAGACAATTTAATCCTGAGGGATTCGATCCTAACTTATGGTGCTCTGGGGGCGTGTATATGATAACACAAAACATTCTAGTCTCCGAGAACTAGAAAACTGTTATTCAGTCGGTGCCCTAGTGCTGATTTTTTGCGTTTTGATCTCCATAACCGGTGCAATTCAATTCATTCCGGTACTAACACATTTGCTGATCAAAAAGTTGTCCGTATATCAGTTTTTTCTTCTCCCCTCTTCTACTATTTTCTCCTCACTCTTTTCTGTGAAAGTGATATGAGTTGATAAATAATCGTGGAGGCCTCTTTCTTTTCTGCCCCGGATCGTTTGCTCAGCCAATGTCCGGTTCTTTATTGTCGGCCGCCCCGCTGAGACCGTTCGTGAGCCGGCTCTTCTCACCGATTATATAAGCCAAGCACTTTTGATTAGATGCCATCAAACCCATCTCATCTCAATTTCGTGATTTTTCGTCACTTTCCACAGAAAACTGTAGTATTCAAATTTCAGATGCGTCGTTCCGTTCTGGTCCTTTCAACTTGTGCTCTTCTTGCTCTCGGCCAAGACTGGGGAGGAGGTGGCGGTTACGGTGAGTACCACTGTACTTCTTCGTACTATACCATTGTGTTCGTTTTCAGGAGGAGGTGGTGATATGGGAGGATATGGTGGAGGAGGCTACGGTGGAGGTGGTGACATGGGAGGTGGATATGGAGGCGGCGGCGACATGGGTGGAGGATACGGAGGTGGTGGTGATATGGGAGGAGGATATGGTAAGTCTAATTTTTTTCTGATTCTCTTCAACTTCTTATTTTCAGGAGGAGGCGGTGATGGCGGTTACGGAGGATACGGAGGCGGTGGTTACGGAGGTGGTGGAGACATGGGAGGCGGCTATGGTATGGGAGGAGGTGGCGGTGATGGTGGATATGGAGGCGGTGGCTACGGAGGAAACATGGGTGGAAACATGGGAGGCGGCGGTGGATATGGATCTTACCAAGGAGGACCACAAGGAGGAATGGGAGGAGGACAACAAGGTGGATACGGAGGACAACCTTACGGAGGAGGTCAAGGAGGATGGCCACCAATGCCAAACTAGATCGCGATATTTGGTTTTATTTATCCTAACTATTTCCTATTTAAGTGACCGTCTTCTTATTTATCCATCACAATACCCCAACTGCATTGCTTTGTTTGTAAAATTTCAGTCATATTCCATGTTTCATTCCTTTTCTCTTTAAAAAGTGAAGGTTCAATAATGAAATATTCCATGTGAAAACCTCTCATTCTCTCTATGCTAATTATGCATATGGATTCCATTTGGATCCGATGTTCAGATAACCCACTGTTCACCAGGAACCGGAAACAGAGACACTTACCGAATGTCGTTTCTCAATTGCGCACTGATCGAAAGTCAATCGAAGGCTGCTGTTCTTTGCGGAATCGTCTTTTCTGGCAAACGTTCTACAATCTGGGTTGTCGAGGTGGTTTTGCACAAATGCGATGCCGTGGAATGTGGTTCGGGTGTCGAATTTTACCTGGAATGTTGGGATGTGAAGAGGAAGGCATGGCAATAGATTCAGGCAGTACTTTAATACCAACCCACCTCGAAAAAGTCGTCACCGCATTCTACGGATGGGTCGCCGACAATCGCGTTGTCTATTTCACCTCGGGCGGTTTGCTGAAAATCCGTCTTTCAGATTTAACAATATTTCAATTGTTATTATTCATGTCTACAAATTACCCAGGTTTCATTTCAAACAACTTGAAAATAGGAAATACACCTCGATAGACAAATTACCACTTTTTGGAATTTAGAGATCATAAAAGCACTTACCAAAAATATGATTGCAAAAACCGCAAGCACAAAATTCATGAACACAGTCTGTAATGGTTAAGAAATGAATCTGTATGAGAACAACAACAAACGCATATAAGTGAAGAAGAGAGAGAGGGAATGAATGAATGCTGAGAAAACACCTATAAAAGTGATAGATTAGCTTCGGTTACAACTACGTCCCCTAATAATACCCATCATGTGAAGGATAAAGAGACGAATGTCTTATCGGTGGCCTTTTGATGAGGACACATGTTAGTTGAACACTATCGTAAGCTCTTGAAAAAGAGAAGGGGAAAGAAGAATAAGGCATGGTTGAGACAACGAATCTAGTCGTGGATAGGCGGTGAGTGAACAAGGCTTATTATTCTCGAAATATGCATAGATACACATCAGACCATTCAATTGTATTATTCCTCCCACTTGCCTTTTCTACCAGGCGCAATCGCGTCGATCTTCGAGAAGTCCCTTGACTGTCCGACAATCTCATCGAACGAACGGAAATAGGAAACTGTTATGAAATCGATGGGAAAACCACTGTAGAAAACATAGCCCTCCCAAACAAAGGGTTTTCAGATGATCAAACACTTGTCAGGAAAGATTACTCCAAAGCAATAATTTTATGTTTTCGCCTCATGTTGAAGTAGATGTGTTGCTCATTATACAAATGCCCTCGCATCGCCGTCTAATTTCTTGCCGATCTAATTGAAGGCTTTTTGTTTCATTCGAATATCACCCTGACAACATTGTGCAGTGCGCACTCGTTTCCTTTGGAGACCACGCGGAGCAGGCGGGGAACCTCAAAACAAGAGACCTTTGCACAGAATCTAAATGCCAATTTTGGCCCGAATATGCATTTCATTCATCCGCGCTCGAAATGCGATGACGACCTTTCTTTCTCTTTTCATTTTATTCTTTCCACGCTAGTCGAAGCACGGAGCACAGCGGACCTCAGTTATCATCGATTTGCTTTATTCGTGTGAGAGCTCTCAAGCGAGCCTAGTTACCTTAATAATACTAATGTTGAAACAGAAACGCCCAGTCAGGGAGAACCACGGCCAGACGATGTAAGTGAACTTTACAGCGCAGTAAAAGAAGATTACGGTAGGAGAAACGAGTCTACAGAAAAAAAGTAGGAGCTAGAGAAGTGTCTTTGGATATAAGAGGGGAGTTTATCTGCATCTTTATTTTCAACCTTCATTCAACCTGAACAAGATAAGATACTAGATTGCAGATTCTCGCAGTAGGGTACACATGGTTCAAAGATCATACTCATTGCTTCCCAATTAGTCATGCTCACTACATATGAGTTCCAGATCATGTTTTCTGCTCATTTGAAAAATTGAAATAGCCCATTTGATCATTTCAACCATTTTCTCAGTTGTCTCACCCTTTCCGTTCATTTAAAATTGTATAGTTTCTCTCCCACGCTGAAAGTTCAAATCAAACCATGTGTGAAGATTTCATCTCTTATTTTTTAAGTTTTCAGAAGCAAACGTCACAAAGAAGAAATGGTCGCAGCTACGACAGCCACGACTGCAAATGTTTGTAACGGAAACTCATCGCTCGACGGATCAATTTCTGCCACGAATCTTCTTCTCTTCTTCAAGAACGATCCGATCATCTGGTGAGATTTTCACAGATCTTGGTACATTTTACATCATTTTTTTCAGCTCTACCATTCTGGGCGAAAACTTGAACGAGCAAATCGCCAAAACCCAGGCAACTCAGCTGCCAGACAAAAAACATGCATGGCCACCATTGCCATTCCTTGCGAATTGGGTTCACGAGTTCATGTTCACCAAGAACACGCTGCACACCCTTGCAACTGGGGAAGATGTCGCGTTTCTGTAAGTTTCGAAACGAGTTGAAAACGATCCAGCTATAAAGTAACTCGATTTTCAGCGGACCACAAATGTCAAACTTCCTGAACGATCAGATTCTGGCAGAAAGAGACACTTGGAAGCACCGTGTTCACACCAATACTGCTCACGAACAACACGTCGAACATTTTCTCAATGTGATCTTCGTGTTCTCCTACAGTCCGATGGTCAAACGCGAAAATGATACAGCTCTCTACTGCGAGCTCTCGCACATGAGCAACTACGTGCAAAAAACACCAAACTAAAAATCCGATCAAACCCTCATATCCTCATGAACAGAACGATTTTCTCGAATCCCTGATGTTCAGTAGTGGCCACTGCAAATACATGAATAAATGAAAAATTAGGTAGCCCACTGTAGAGTCCTAATCTCCCGACGGCGTTGAATGAGTTCCCGAAATTTCCGGTCACCATACTGAAGTATTAGATGTTCCCTAGACGAATCCGGTTATTTGTATAAAAATCTCCACTCTAAGTATTTGATACAGAAAAAAAAAGTTATACATAAATTAGATAGGGTCATAAGGACTCACACAGTGTTATTTTTTTTTCCTGCTCAATTGTGTCAGAAATGAATTATAAGCCCACCTCTTTTTGTAGCTCTGATCAAAAATGATCTCGTGAGAAAAAAATAGTCACTTTCGCTTTTTCGTGTTACTTTTCCTAGAAAAAAAACCGTTGATGTAGATTCTCTACTTTTCCCTGTCTCTCTCCCCGTTCGATTGTTTCTCCAGATGATTTTTCAGATATTCATGAGAACATTGCAGATTTTATTTTGTTTCACATTACAACCTAACCTTCGAATAAAGACATGCTAGTTTGAGTATCGTAATTTGTCAGGTACTGATCAGATTTTTCTAGTTCATTCCTGTGAGCTTCTTTGACCAATGATACGCGAGAATCCGGTTCTCTCTGAAAAAAGCGGAACTCGGAAACGGAACCGGACACCGATTCCTAACTTAGCGGAAACTCCGGATCTCCCCCATAGCAAAGTCTATGCTAGACCAAAAATTCAATTGTTTTCACAGACTGTTAGAAAGTTTTGGTTTCAATCATGCCAATCAAGATCATGTTCGATATATTCAAAGTGAGCTCATTAGAGCTCAAGATCCGTGCGGTGTTTGAGCCGTGCAATCAGAAATCATTCGTATTCCCGACGGACCCAGAGGCGTAGTTTTCTGGTGAAGAACTTTGAAGTGATCATGTGACTGGATTTTTTCTAGAAATATACAATTTTTTAGGAAGTCATGCAATGTCGCCTACTGATGTTTATCTATTCTTTGTGAACATTGAATCGAAGTTACGGTTTTCAGTTTATAACAAAAACAAAATCACACCAAAATTTCTTGCCCATCTCGTACCTCATTCCCTCGTCTCCTCTGTCTTCGGTGTCCGGACAAAACCTTTCAAATTGTAGGGTTCCTCTGAATATAGGTTTGAAAAATGGTCCCATATTGGTGGAAATATGATTTCTATATTTATTTTCCTACGTAAAAATAGGCGTCCGACTCGGAGAGATCATCAAAAATTCAGAAAGGTTCCAAAATTTTCATTGGTGTTCCCGAAATATTTTCTCATTCTCAGAAATCTCCGATTATCCCTGTTGAAATTTTCGATTGGTTCGCGACTTGTTTTTTCATTCAATCCTTGCGGTACAGTTTGAAGTTATCTCTTCAACGCCATGCTCCTCACGAGTGAACTTTTCCATGAAATCCCACAACCAACTATTTTGTTTTAGAAAGCTCCAACTTTTCCTCTGCCATTTCAGTCCATAATTATAGTTTCGCGCGAAAGTGGTGCACTTGGAAGTGCGCGCGGCGTATAGATACAATTAATTGCGCCGCGCGGAGCTCAGCGACGTCAGGAACTGCTCTCTTACATTTTCCCTCTTACTATAGTTTTCGGTCATTATAAACCGAGATTCGAAATCTATTTCAGTCCATCTGTAGCAGTCATGTGAGAGTCATACGATCCTTCCCTCAGTTTCAGTACTTTTTTTCCCGAAAATCTTGATTGTGACCCGTGTGACTGGCCAACAAGAGTTTTTAGAAAACCAGTTATTGAAGATAAGATCTTTTAGGTTTCAGCCGCCATTTTCTTCTCGAATTGTTGCGTGGGAAGGTATATGTCAAGATTTCCATTTCTGATTATTGGTCATTTCCTGCAAAAATATGATCTCCATCTATTCAATATTAAATGTGTATTCTCTCCTGAGATCTCTTTTATAAGCTTTATCCAGGTTTGGACATGAGTATCAAAATAATAAGAAGTGTCTGCTTGCGAATAATCTTCTCCAACAGCTGTAAGCTTTTCGGCTGATTCCGTCCCAAGTTTTGCTCATTTGACAAGTTGCCAACTTGATACGAGAACCATACGTTCCCTCAAAAAATGGCTTTTTGAAACACGTCCACGTTTCCTTTGATTCATAAGATCCATTTGAATGTCCGATTGAGAACTAAATGTGACAGTTTTATGTTTTTCGGGGTCTCCATGCGCATTGCCATGTCCGATCCGACATTGTCGCCGAATAGCGCCGCTCTTTTGTTGGAAATATCCGAAAAAATGCTACAGAAAAGGAATTTTTTCCGAAAGCTCAATGATAAAGCTCTTCTTGTCTTCCTCGATGTTCTCGTCATAAGCTCCTCTTTTATTGTTGATTATATTCATCAAAAAACCTCCAGCAAAAAAAACTTGCAACCTTCCATTTTCAATCTCATAACTTATTCCAGAATGCGCGTGTCACATCTTTGACATTGAGGAAAAATTGGAATAGAAAAATAGTTTGTTTTCTCACACTTGTCTATGAGACACCCGATGATTGCCTCGAGTGCATTGTGCTGCCCAATTTGTCTTCGGGAACTAAAAGTACATTCTCTCTTTGGTCGGTTTTTTCCCAAGCGACTGACTAGTGCCGACATATACATATTCGGGAATTTACATACTGATGCACTTTCAGTCAGATCGTTCTTTCAATAGAACAGATTGTGTTCTCTGCCAGGAACTAATATCTATGTGTCTTCTGCCCTTTTCAAACGCTTCATTGTAAACGAATATTGTATCTGTCCATGTCAGAAGACTACGAATCTCTCATTCAAAAAGTTCATCTGAATTGTTCCATGCCTTCATTTTTCATGTCTAGACATTCGGATGTCAGCAAGTGTATTATCACACGTTGAAGGAGAGTGAGCACGGCCAACTGAATATCACTTCTTGTTTGATGATGTTTCACGGAGCTCCTAGAAAAACTGACTTGAAATTTTTCTTCCCTTCTTTCAGGGTCAAAAGGGCGATTATAAAAAGAGAGTAATAGTAAATGAAGCTCTCACGTAGAATGACCATTGAATTATACGCCATCTGTCATTACTTAATTGGGATGAAAAAAGAGTGCACATCAATCCTTCCAACTAAGTCGATTTGACACCGTTAATTCAAACAATTTCCCAAACTGAATTTCGGTATGCCCTGCCTTTGTTCTCTAGATTCCTCCTCGAAATATCTGCTCACTAGGTTCCATAAAGCATCCCACCCCTCCCAGCACACATTGCTTCTCTCACTCAATTCTTTTCCCCGAAAAACCATTACGACCACCCCGGAGTGTATGTGGTTCTAAGGCTCACTTTACACTATTTCAACGGCAATTGACTTCTTACGGGTGTCCGCAATTAATGGTCCCCCATTTTCTGTGATCTTTTTCGGCGTTTCTCATTTCCTCATTTCTCCTCCGCCAGCAACATTGTTCGACGTTTTGAGGCAACTATGGCTGCATACGTGTCCTTGTTCATGTTTACAAGAATACACAAAGTTTATATAAACTTGTTGTAACCTGAAATGAGCTCTCTACCAAATCACCACCTTCTGAAAAAAAATTTTGCGTCTACTTTTTTGTTCACTTTAGTTTAACACTGGAGGCAGATAAAACAGGGGATGTTAGTTGGAATATTTCTTTGTTTTCAAAAACTATTATTAACCTTCATTTCGTTGCACGTACAAAAAAGCTGAATTCCGAAACTTATAACTGCCCAACCTCAGTTTTTGAAAACGTTGGAATCTGGTTCATTACATCCGCTTTCAAATTGAACCAAGTCATCTCTAACTCGTCATATGTGCGTTCTCGCATTATATAACACCAAAACAATACAATTACAGTCAACGGAAAAACTCGAAAATGGAGAAACCAGAAGATCAGGATATTGCTGAGCAAGAGTCGTCCGAAATCGTTCCGTGCGTTTTTGCATGCTAACTTTCCCGACATTTCTTTCTTTCAGTGCACTTGTCGATCCAAGAAACAGAGTTTACACCACCAGAGGTATTAAATCAGTTCACTTTTCCCTTCCTAATCGTTAATTATAGAGCTCGGGCTCCGTGTCTTCGCTTCTCGATGCTCTGTCCTCTTCGATTCTTATCTTGGGCTGCTCAATACTTTTGATCAACAGAAAATTGCTCAAGCAGTGTTCGGAATGGAAGGCACCTATGAAGGAATAGTGGCACACGAGAAGTATTTGATTGAGCAGTAAGTTTTATTCTACTTTCTTTCAAACACATAACTTCATTAAGACACTTGCGTCGACCGATTCGGGAGATGGATTCCATCGGACCATTCTACGCTTCTGAATCATTGCCAGGCTTCGAGGTGTGGAAATGCAACGGACACGTTATTTACCTTCCACGAGGATACAAGATTGTGAAGGACGGGGAGGAAACTGACGAGTAAGTTATCTTCAGGAGTGAAGTTCTAAAATTTCCTTTAAGTACCGATACGGGACCAATCACTAAACAACCAGTGGGAGAAAACTTATCCGGGGCTTCGACTCCATTTCTGTCAACTCCTGGAACCCTTCCTGCTTGTCCAAGAACAAGCAAACTTATCACTTCTTCTCGTAATATCCATGATGCTTCCAAAATGGTCATAGAGAAGCTCGAAAAAATGTTCAACAACAAGGATGAACGGAGCTGCTCGAACGGCAGAGGAAAGATGAGAGCGAAATGTGATTCAATGACAGACTATAAGACGCAAGAGGTTCTCGACTCAGTCCAGGATTCCATGATGACACTTCTACAAAAGTTGGAAGTGATTGACTTCTATTTGGAAGGGGGCGACATTGAGACAAAAGCCGGTTCCTGGTTGCCTCACACTGTAGCTCAGGCTCTTGGGCAGTACTTACAAAACTTCCAGAACATGCACGTGGAACCACCGACACCAGAGTATGGCCAAGTGAAGAATGAAGCTCTATCATAGTTTTTTTTTGTTCTAGGGTCCGTCAGCGAATGATTGTGTACAACGAGATTGTTGCTCCCACGTACCCACCAAACCCAGTGGCAACGTAAGAGATTCTTTAAACTCACGAGTTTATATTCTGTTTTCAGTCAGGACTCGTCGTATGGTTCCATCCCAGATGTCAGTCTTCCGTTCCAAGACTATTTCGACATAAATGTGGCTTGGCAGTTGCAAGAGAGACCAGTTTCACACTTTCCATATGTCTCGAAGTCTCCTTCAGAGTCTCTCTCGGGTCAACGGGAGTCCACTCCGTTCGAGGTTCATCTGAAAACCACCGGAGAGCAAGAGAAAATGGCTAAGGGTCGTGACGATGAAAAGGGAGAATCTGACCTAGAGGAACCAGTCGTTGGAGAACAAGAATGCCTGGTCGTCAATCAGGAAACAATGAAAGTCTCTAACTGGCTCCAGATGTCTGAGCCACACATTCATCAACCGCCACCAGCAGCGCAGAGCAAGAAGTCTCGCAATTCCCGTCGGAAGAGACAAGCCAAAAAGAAGTATGTGGAGAAGGGGGGGGGGGGGGAAAAAAA
>LR543316.1:16532-59671 GCA_900536305.3 Caenorhabditis sp. 40 LS-2015
GGGGGGGGGGGGATAAACAATTCTCTGAAACTTCCACAGAAGTTTTCGATTTTTAAAAACATGTGTTGAATTGCAGAACTCAACAAGCCAATATGTCGGTTACCAACAACCCACAGCCATCTTCTTCGGACCCAACGACATCCAAGTGACTTAACTGACAAATTTCCCAACTCGAACGTTTCTCTTATTTACTCTCCCATTTTTTAGTTCCCCGATCATTAATTTTGTCTCATTCTTGTCACATGTGGATTCATTTCACTTGACTCATCTAACACTCCAATTTCCACTTTAGTTTTCTAAAATCTTTCAAAATTAGATCGCTTCAGTGCACTTTGAAAAGATTGTGATTTTTTCTACTTATCAATTTCTTATTTGAACCCGAACCGTAGTTTGAAACATTCAATGATCTGAAACACTCATAATTCTTGTTCGATCCCCAATAATAAGCCTTCTGTTTCACACTTTAATAAACATTGAGAAAGATTGCCAAAAAACACACACAACTCTGAAGAAAACAATGTGATGAACTCCGATAAACAAATACAAACAAGTTCCAGTAATCAAAACAACTAATTACAGATGAAATGTTTATGCCAGAATTCCAATTGGTTCATCTTCAATTCCACAAGCGTTGATACCACGAGCAAAGTAGATGTATCCGTGCTCCACACCCCAAGTGTTTCCCCAACTGTTCTTCACAATCCAATACTTCTCTCCCTTGTCGCTGGTTCCATAACCAGTGATCAATAGAGCGTGCAGTCCGATAACCTGAAAGTATATATGTGATGATAATTGATAACAGTGTAGAATAGGTGAGGTGATAAGAGGGACGATGGCCTTCCACTCCGCGTACCTCGTTTTTGCAGGCATACTCGCTCGGGGTGAAGACTCCTCCTTTGTAAGCACGCATAGGTTGGATCACCGACATACCTGAAACAGTTTTGGTTACTTCAAGAACGTGAGGTAATAATATAAAACTCACCAATGTTGACTGGTCCGAAATTCACAAGCCAGTTGATGATCGAGTCTTCATCGTGATGAAGGAAATAGGCAGCCTTGATTCTGGTGGTGTTCCAATGATCAGTGACAACACATGAATTCTGACGATGAGCAACGTATGGCAGATCGACAGAATAAGCCAATCCTTCACGATGGATGTATCTGAAAAACTTTATCGATTATCGCACCTCAGTTGCACTATTATTCACCTGAAAGCCTTGTCCTCGTCTCCTCCGTCGCATGCGTTATCAATCAAATCGCAGTCGAGCAAAGTTTGTTCCGACAGGTTTCTTCTCTCTCCGTGAGCGATAGCGTATGCAGCCTCGACGGTGGCGGTGGAGGCAAATGCCCAGCAACTTCCACACTGTCCCTGTGCCTTGACAGGTGTCACCACATTTCTGTCTCTCCAGTCGAAGAAGTCTGGAATTGGTCCGTTGCGTTCTCCTTTCATCGCCGCCAAAGATTCAGGGACAGGCTTGATGAATTCGGCTTCCTTGTGGAGTCTCTTGTAGAATGACTTCGGAAGAAGACTTTTTTCAAACTCGGCATCAGTCCAGTCGGACAAGTCATTGTGACCGTATTCGGCACTTCCATGCTCCTTTTGTTTGTTCCAGTTCTCAATGTTTTCATTGGTAGAGTAGTAGGCATTCAATCTCTTGAGGGACTCTTGACTTGTCGTGTAGTTCTTGTTGAATCTGCAAAATAATAATCAATTAAATGCAGGGATTGAACAAAACAACAACTTACTTCTCAGTATAGCTGATATATTCCTGAGCAATAGTTTGAATGCCTTGTTCCTTGTGTTGGGTTGTAACTCCTTGCATGACGTACCTGAACATTGATGAGCATATTTTTCAGCAAAGTTTGGATACCAGAACTCACATAAACAACCCTACGGCAGAAAGGAAGAAGACGAAGACTGCCAAAAGAAAGTATAGGTTGTCCACATAAACTTTGCGACGCCTACAACGAGACTCTTTGAATTTGAAAATAAATGAATGCTTACGCTCTATTGTACTCTGGGCAGTTTTGATCTCTACAACGCTGTCCAACTAGTGGATGATGTGCGATGCGGCTGAACGGCGGCAACGCTTTCTCATCTTCCTGTCTGAAATTGGTTATTTTCTTTCAACGTATTCTGAATCTGAATGCCATCAATTAGAACTCACTTAAACATGGAAATCGCCACCATCTCGAAGCTTGTGTGCAGGGCAAACTGACTGCTCTCTTATCTCCGTTTAGAATCAACTCATTATCATTGCAACTGGGCACCGTTAAATAGAACAAGGGAATAAGAGACGACAGACGACATTATCAGTATACAAAAAACTCGAGACATTGTGTTTTTAGAACTTTCTGGAGCTTTCCATTCGAAACTGAATCATGTGATCTATGTTGGTCTACTGGAACTCTGTACTGTGAAAATTAGCTCATTTCGATCGACAGATAATATATATATATATATATGCTGTTCTAGGCAACTGTAAACAACATTCTCTCTTTCTTTCCAAAGACGATCAACCGATGAGCACTTTTGACAAGAGCTTTTCCGCATATGAATATAAGAAAGCATTTATTCTGAGATGTCTCCTACTTTTTCCACAGGTCTCAGATAATTTTCATCCTTTTCTGTAGATAAAACCACACGGAAACTTCTGACATTCCCCGAGCTTCACGGTCTTGCAAATGAAAAACATTATTATTTATGAAAGTAGAACAACAGTATCAGAAAACATGTGTACTTTTTTATTCTGATGTAATATTATGCTTGTCGGAAAAAATGACGCTCGGGACCGAGGAGCGCCGACTTTCCCGCGGCGATATCTCGACACAAAAATAGCTACCGTACTTAAAAAAAACATGCAGAAATTTTATGCTATTTTCGCGATTTTCAGACTTTTTTTCAGCAAACTTTTAAAAATAAAAAATATTTTTACTTTTTGTAACATTTTTTGCGGAAAATTGCTGAAAAAAGCTTCAAAATCTTCTCAAATCGCAAAAATAGCGTAAAATTGCTGCATGTTCCTTTAAAGTACGGTAGCTATTTTTGTGTCGAGATATCGCCGCGGGAAAATCGGCGCTCCTCGGTCCCGAGCGTCATTTTCTCAGACAAGCATAATATTTTATTTCAAAACGGTTGTTTTTTATCACACCATTTATATTTATTAGATTGGATTACAACCAGTGTACGTTATCGACAACGTTTCGATAAATTTATCGACAAATTTTACCGATAAATTTGTCGACAATTTATCGACAATTTATCGATAAATTTTGTCGACAAATTTATCGGTAAATTGTCGATAATTATCGCACATTTACCGGTAAATTTGTCGACAAAGGAAAACGACAAATTTATTGTCGACAATTTGTCGACAAATCCCAAACTGAAATTTGAGATTAATCATCAATTTTTCATTAAAAATTGGGAATTTTGTGTCTCAAGGAAGTTAGAATGATATTTTGCAATAATTTTTCAATTATCTGTCACACATTTAGTGAAAAATTTTTTCGAACTTCCTCGAATTTTTTTTCGAATTTTTTCTCAAACTTTTTTTCGAACATTTTTTCGAACTTTTTCGAAGAATTTTTCGAAAAAAAAATTCGAAAAAATTCCACAAAAAAATGTTTTCGAAAAATTTTTCGAAAAAGTATGAAAAAAGTTCGAATAATTCTTCATGGAAATTCTCGACCTGGTACAGTACTTATTACTGTGAAAAAGTCCAAAAATTTTGAAACTGAGCGAAACTGACTAACTTCTGAAAATTTATCGGGACGACAAATTTTTATCGATAAATTACCGGTAAATCCCGATAAATTTTGTCGACAATTTATCGACAAAAACATTTTTTGTCGACAAATTTATCGATAAAATACGATAAAAATTTGTCGACAAATTTACCGAAAAATTGTCGAAAAGCCCATTTATCGACAATTTTTTGATCGATAACGCACACTGATTACAACTGAAATATCTGACATTAAAGATGGAAAAAACGATTGAAATAAATATTGAAGGAAAAAGAAACGGGACAGAAGATAACACGTAAGAATGGTTGGTGCACTTTGTGCGGAATTCTATTAGTACGAAAATTTCAATGATACAGATAAAGATGACAAGGTGAATGGTACACTTGTAACATGGTAGGTTAGAATGAAAATGAAAGTAGATTGCAAGTAATGCTTGCAATTATTTGAAGTCTGTTGCTCAATACCCGGGTCGATAAAGTTGGATGTTGTTGAGGGTTAGGAAAGGAGCGGAGATTAGGTGCGAGTTAAACTTGGTGGGGTACCTTCTAAAGCTAAGCAGTCAAAAAAAAAGTTCACGCGGAAAAGAAATTTGAATACTTGCACATCAATTTCAGCGGGACGGAAAATGCGTATGAGGAGAAAGGATGATGACAACCCGGATGGTGTGAGTTTTCGAAGAATAAGAGTCATGACTATGACAGTTTCTTATTAAATGTGCAACGTCTAATTTGCATAAATTGGTCTCGTGTTCTGATTGAAAGATGGATGATCTTCCTCGGCGAATACTTGCTTGACCGGTGCTCGTTTATCGTTCGACTTTTGTGTCTTCGAGTCGTCGTTCGTTCTATTTTCTTTTGTCTTGGCATGAGATTCTGGAAAATTGAGTTAAGATTGAGATTAAACGTCTGCGTTCTCACCATGGATTTCATTAAGGAAGTCAATGCTTGGACGGTCCGGAGTGGTGACTTGCTTTTTGATCGGAACCATGTTTTCAATATCATTGAAGTCGAGATACTCCTGAAACTTGGAATATTCAAAACTGAAGTAGTGCAAGTAAAAACCTTGTGACGTGGGAGTGGAGAGTTCTCGAAATCGAAATATGCTGATCTATGAGAGAAAGCAGTGGAAAACCGTTTCTTGGAGTCAAACATTTGGGACACTGAAATTTTTTCATTATTCAGATCACATTCAGAACCAGAAATTGGGTAGTTTTTTTAAGTCCTGATAAATGTCAAATCACTTCTCTAACCCGAGATTTGGCGATAATCAATTACCTCTATCACTTACATTTTCTAGTAGTCAAAGTATCCGCAATACTGGTACCACGTGTCTCTGGATTAGCAGTGTTGATAGTGTAAATAGGGTTAGGGATTTTGGGTCTTATTCCAATTGCTGAAAATTTATTTCAATTTTTATGTACCAATCATTCGACTCACTGCTCTCCGCTCTGGTTGGAAGTCTGCGGTTCGGCTCGGCTGGCGATGGCGGCTGCTTCTTATCCTTTGAACGGATGCAGAAGAACAGAATGAGAATCATGAGGACGGCGAGAATGCCGGCGATCACCGCCAGCATGACGACGACCCACGTCGGCATTCGGAACTGAAATGATAATGATGTCAGGTAAACTTGCCACCTGTGAATTGATGTTTGTGGCTATGCCGCGGTAAGCGTAAAGAGGTGTGGGGTCTTCATTGAACCAACATATTATAGCAACCAGGAAGTTTATTTGAAAAAAGATACCAATTTTGAAAATGCTAAGAGGAACCAAAACTGTCTCATGAGAGACGAAAGTATCAAGAACGTGAGAGGACAGCTGGCAAAGTTCCTTTTGATCGTAAAATCTGTGAAGCGGAACAAAAAAGCAAAATAGAAAACCACAATTCAAATATTGAAATGGAGAGACATCCTATTACAATTTCTACCAGCTGACGAGACATCTGTCGTTGGTGCCCCAAGTCCATGTTTAGTCACTATTCCGCCAATTTTGGATTTTAGGTTCATCATTGATTGACAGAGGGGAAAACAAAAGACGAGTATGATTAGGTAAACGGGACTAGTTTTGAAATTCGAATGGACAACATGTTATCTTTTGAGGTAGATCAGATGATTTCACTGTTTTCAGATGTGGAGGTCTTCTAAGATACAGATAGAAACAATGCAAACAGTTGAGTAAAGAAAACCTCACTTCAAGCATTATCTTTTCTACTGTCTATTTGTAACATTCTTCTGTTAGCAACACTAAACTTTGAAACTGAGGAATAATAGAAAAGTAATAGAAACTTCCAAGAAATTTGTGTTTTTCGAATCGTATCATAAATGTTTACGAACGTCTCTATTAGGTGATGGAAGACAAAAAGTGAAGACTGCTAGTAAGACCACAGACAATAACAAAAAGTGGTAGAAACAGGAGGACTACTGATGGTAGTTGGTGTTAGTAGTGGTGGAAGAATGAATGATATACAAACTGGGAGAAAATGGAGAATGCGTCATAAATAAAACTCTCGATTGCCTAAATCAGTATCACAGAATAGAAGAAGCGAAAAAAAAGACACGCGAATACGAGGAAGGATGGTTTTCGTTTTCACCTTCCTTGGGGCCAAGTATCGTGTAAATCATGGATTTCAAAAGAAAAAGACCGACACGAAGACGACTAATGAAGTAAATAGACCGACCCTGTTCGCTCTTTTTCTTGGAACGAAATTAAGTTTGCACTCGGAAAATGATCTCCTGAAGTAATAGGCAGACGGAAGGGACTAACTTGTCAATCAATCAAATGAAGTGAACCCACCGCATCCAAGTTCAACTTCAACTACGGGGGCGACTGGTAATTATATACTGAAATCGCATCAGTTGCAATTACGTTTGCATCTATTCGAAGATACGAGTAATGGAAGGAAAGGGCGGCGGAATGATTCCAGAAGAGATGGAGAAGTAATTGCAAAAGTTGAAACGGAATGCCATCAGGTGAAGATGGCAGATTTTACTTTTGAATAAACACAAAGTTAAAGAAAGTGCTTCATATTATTAGCCTTCCACAACCGCCAATACCACCACCAGCACCACACGCGTCAAAGAGCATGTGAAAACCGTCAGCTTTCGCGGAGAGCCGTCATTTTCCGGAACAGGGAAATTGTTTCGTTTATGATAAGAAGTCGAATTAATCGCGCGGCGGTGTCTGAGCCTCCTCCATAGGCGCGTTTGGCACCTTCTCCGGACACAAGCCGGAAATTACATTGATTCGTCTTGGGGCGCCCGGTGAGCCGATCGGGCGGCTCCCGTTGGCGCGCACGGTGGCTCGAATCTTGATCAAAAATGAATAGAAAACAAAACAGTCAAAACATTCGGAAAGAGATGGTCGCCATGAGAAAGGATCAGAGAATCAGGAGTCAAGTGAAGATTTATTTTGTCAAGCAGGCAGCAGCATCAAGCAATCCGAAACGACAAAGAGACACTTATCACCTGCGGAGGTACTGGAGGCTCTTTTATTTACCAAAGATTTGTGGGAAGATGATAGGGGGGACACCGGGCATTAGGACCCGCCGGAAGTCAAACGACCGTTTGTCTACTTAGAAGGAGAGTAAAGTAACTAGAGTGACCGATTGGGTAAACATTCGAATTCTAGAACCCCTTAACAGATTTTCGAGAAGTAGTAGATATGTTACATTTGGTGATTCAAATTCAGAGAGAACCAATTCCAATCACTTTCTGGGGGCGGTATTCAAGTAATTCCATTTTTCCAACCGTCGAGAAAAACGGTAAAAAATGCAATTCGAGAACACACTCCTCCTGTTTCAAGAATTTGTCATTTCATCTTGACCAACGCATAATAAACCTTTATGGCACGTTCACCTCGAAAGAATTCCAATTCGAGGGTCTTTTTGCATCCAGTAAACTAAACTATTAGACTATTCCTTTTCAAGAATCATAGAAAAAAAAAGTAGATCAAGAAAAGATGCAAAAGTCGACGATGAATTGCCGATTGGCAGAATCGCACTCTAACCGCAGCGTTTGAAGTCGGAAAAGCTAGAAAAAACTGCTGGTAGGAGGTTTACAGGAGAATGAGAAGTTTGTTGGGAGGAGGGGGGTGATCGCATAATAGTGAAGCTTGAAATGATTGGTTGGCGGAGGCCGGCAGGGTGTAAAATCATTTGAATAATGGCGTCATTGAGTATAGCAGCGGTTTGGTTCATCGGATTCTCGACTGTTGGGGAGAGCGCAACAAGAAACATAGGCTAGTTTTACGAGGAGTCGTTTTAGTAGCGGGGAGAAAATTCGAAACACCGATACATTTTTATAAAGTGAGTTAGTTCTGCCAATGTTGTGACTCACTATATACTGTTGAACTGGAAACTGATTGTTTGCTCAACTCGAGAGTTATCAGATTTTCGAGAGGCCAGGAAGAGTATTTTGGGTCAGAACTGAATCATGGTGTATTTATCGGTGGGCTTGATTTCAAAAATGCTTCATTTGATGGAACGTTCAATTTTTGAGTCAAAATTTAACTTGAAATGTAACAAGATTTCAAGATTTTATTCCTCGAAACTTTGACAGGTTGACTCTTCATGTTTCTCAGAGACACTAAAACATGCATCCGTTTCCGGTACACTTACAGTAGTCCTAGAGAAAACCATCCAAACCTATTCTTGAATCGCATCGGAAACTATACGTTCTTTCCAATAAAAGTCACATTTTCTCGTTCTAGAAAAAAAAGGCAGTAATGACACGGAACGAATGGGGAAACATTATCCTTCCGGGAAAATGTTTCAAGTCTTGTACCAATTCTGTTCTAATTTCCTGAGGATTACATCAAATTTGTTTGCGTATTTGTTCTAAACCTCTTCCGTTTTTCCTCTCGAATCTTGAACTAGTTCAAAAGCGTTCAAAAATATCTTCATATCCGTCGGAACAATAAAAGTGAAAAATGGATATGTAAACAGAGTGAGGAAAATAAGAATTTGAACGTGATGAGAGGAACAGGTCAGAGACACTTTGGCATATCTCAAAGAGGGACAAAAATGGAAACTGAAAAGCGATATATCGTCCTGCCAGTGAGGTGTTTATGATAATGTATAGCAATGAATATGGAAAAGAGGGAGGAGAAAAAGAGTGATATCTTTCGTTCCAAGTAGTTCTTCTCTCCTCCCGCAATGTACACTTTTGGTAGGGTACGCAGTACGTTTCGACGCGCTCCCGTGTGAGAATAGACACTCTCTTCTCTGTGTTGGCCCCTCGACGTTTCAAGAAAGATCACACATTGAAAGGCAGCAGCAGCAGCAGATGAGGAGGAGGAGGTGAGGAAGATAGGAGGCGTCAATTGAGGAATAACATTATGCAAACGACCGATAATTTAGCCCCCCGGAGTTGTTGTAGGGATGGCGGTGGGAAACATCACGGAAGAATTGAGATTAGCGGAATTCGGAAACTGATTTGGATTCGTTTTAAGAAAACAGATGATGTGTAGGCGTAAAAAGATGGCAACGCATGTGAAGATCCGACATAACCAAATGAAGTAAATTTTTCCTAAATAGACCGGGATTCCTTTACCTTCACTTTGATCAACCATATCTCAGTTTCTGCAAGAGTTAGCTGTAGCTGAATAAGCTGTCAACTAACAAGATGTTTATCACGTTAAATTCAAGATATTGCTAGTTGACAATTTTTTCATAACTGTCATAGAAACCGATTTAAATTAAGGCATCATGAAGGGAAAAGAGTGTCGGTCTATCAGAGGAAATACGGTGAAATGCTGACTATCTTAAATTTAGCTGTTACCCATCTGTTACCCATCTGTTATGTATTGAGCTGGGCTGGACGCAGATGATGAGAATAGTATATTTTTATAGTAGGAGAGGTCAGGACTAATTTTATTGTAGAGTTCACAGAGTTCAATAAACAGTATGACGTGGCTGTGCTCCAGTTCCACGTGGATAGTTACATTCATACCCAACACCGTCATTTAAACATAATTGTGATTGAATAGAGCCAGTCTAAAACGAGTGAAATTCGATTCGAAATTTCGATTACTGTTAGAAAATAACAAAAGGCATGAGTTTGTTTTGATTATTCTTATATGGAAATTCCAAATTTTGACTATAACCATCACAAAGGAAGTGAGAAAAACTAAAAACTAACAAAAAGAATTACACCACAAAAAAGAGGGCTTTGTTATCAAACCGTCGTCTAGAAAATAATCAAGTTCGCATAAACTAGAGAGGTATCTGCCTTCGTTACAAACCCACCGTTGATTCTACCTCTATCTCCTTTCCTCCAACGCCTTCTGTCACTGATTTATTACCTATTTTTGAAGTGCTACGCAAATCCAAAAATGCCTACTACGGTAGCCGTCTTCTTTTGCAATACAGCCCACCGCCCTCCAACACCTGTCACTCAGACCAACAATCAAACCAAAACGTAGTATTACTGATTTAGGTGCGTGTGGAGGTCGGTGTCGAAAGGCCATCAATCATAATCTACAACAGTTACTTCCTTATTTATAATTGATAACAGCTTTACAAAAAATTTTGGTTTGTGAGACCAATACTCGACTCGAAGTGAGAATTGAGAATTGAGAATTTCGATTTGACGAAAAAGGGATCAGAGGAATTCAATTGTACTCCCTTAGATGTTAGATATCAGCAATAGAAAAGATCAAAGAGCGTGACATGTTAGAATGAAATAGGAATCAGAAAATTCACATTTCGAAAAAACTTGTTTTCAATATCTTTCAGGGTACCGTCAACCTTCACGGATACTTTTTTATAATTCGATATTTTTCACAACTTCTAGACGGGCAACCAAAAATTATATGGCGTGGATTAAATGACACTTCATAGGGGAATTTCATAGAAATGGAATGCATGTTGTACAAAAGCATGACAAGGTTTGGAAACGATTAGTCATTGGTTAGGCTGGTTAAAAACGGAAAAAGGACACCAGATTTTTATCGAATTCACTACATTTTCACTGGGAAGTTTTTCAAAGTAAGGACACCGTTGGCCTGTTCTCAGAACAATGCATCTGATGTCATTTTTGTATGTAGAGAAAAATTTGATTGTGGTGATATTTCGAAAGTTTTGCTATTCACCAATTAGGTACCAG
This sequence comes from Caenorhabditis sp. 40 LS-2015, assembly GCA_900536305.3. Classification (NCBI taxonomy): domain Eukaryota; kingdom Metazoa; phylum Nematoda; class Chromadorea; order Rhabditida; family Rhabditidae; genus Caenorhabditis; species Caenorhabditis tribulationis. Next base: position 27,381 of record LR543316.1, read on the forward strand.
AGGGTTGTGTGGAGAATTCTAACACTTTTGAATGTGAGTTTGAACTTTTTCTGTACTCACGGGATTTTCCGTCACTAATACCGTAACTCAATCAAACGCAAAAACTTCATTATTTGACAAAAATGTGAAAATCTCCTGGTATGTACATTTCCATCGTTTTCATGAATCTTCCTTCTTTCTCTCAAATTAAGCATTCACCAACCGAACCGTAAATGACTAGAGGGAGATGAGGGATAAGGTGAGGGAAAAGAAGCGTAGGAGGGAAGAGAAATCAAAGAAGACGATGAACGTCGTCACTCATTCAAAACCTGACTGATTCCCGTCATGCTGGGGGGTGCCGACGCGTACGTTACGAACTTGGCAGGAAGAAGCAACAAAAAACAACAGCAAGTGTTCGATTGCAGAGAAGAACCGGGCAACAAAAAAGAGCGAGGAGATGGGTGTCCAGGATTACACTTTGCAATCGACACGGAACTTCTGGTCAGTTGCCGGTCTATGCCATCTGAGAGCAGTGTGTGTATCCTGCGAAGAAAAGTGCGCGAGTCAATAGGAATGTGTATGTGTGGAAGTAAACTGTTGTGTACCTATTTGGTTTTCACTTAAGGCGGAGTTCATGATGTATGCATAAGTTGAAGAAAGGGAAATAATCTAAAATGGTATTCTCGAATCTTTTTTGAAATGAAAATGCCTGAATATCACGGTTTTTAAACACCTTCAGTATAAATCTGCAAGTTGAAAACTTGAATGGCACTCTATGTTTCTCTCTGTTTCCAAAAAAAAAAAACTGAAAAGTCAAAAACCGTTCGACCACATTTTTACACTGAAATTACTTTTGCTAGAAACAATACGTCCAACTTTCAGACTATGCAACCCTGTTTAATATGTTTCCTCACCGGAAACCACAATTTCCCTAGCAAAAACAATAGAATGGTCCTCCTTTTTTTCATTAGATCGAAAACATTCATTTTTCCGTTCCATTCATTCATCAGACTTTGCCGCCTTATTACACATGTGCCCACATACGTTCGTAACTTTAAGTTTGTATTTTTTTTCCTCGGAAACTACGACTTTCGAGAAAGAGGAAATGGGAATAAAAAGTTGAGTGATTCATGCAAAAAGAGGCATTGAGTTTAGAGTTGGTAATATTTGCGGATAAGAAAAGTGAACCGCAGACTTTAACCATGAGAAGAAAACTTTGGAGAGGAGTCAATAGACCAGGCACAAGTTGTTTGGAGATTTGAAAGGTCAGGTGATACCGAGCTAAATGAAAACCATCTTCAAAAAGTGGGAACTTTTTTTATGTTCAACTCAAAAGTTTTACAAAAAAAGGTACGAAAAGTCACATTTGCTATAATTTGGGAAAGGACAGACAATAGAAAAAGTTAATTCAGGCGTTAGGCTCGAAAGCGAAATTAGGACAAACACAAAAAAAATTGTCCGTGTCAAAACTACAGACAATGCCCTTTGGTCACTCTGTGAAGCAACATGGGTTTCCTCTAATTTTCGCCACAGGCGTTTATACAAAAGAACAGACAAAGTCAGGGTTTGGTTATCCGACGTGCAAATATTGGGTGTATGGTCAGTCCAGGGCACAAGACAAGCCACAAAAAAGAGCCCTCCGAGTCAAAACAAAGGACATAATGAAACAGATGGGACTCGAAGCATTCATAGTGTGAATAGGTGTGTTGGTCTGAATTGAAACTACGTCAAACAACAAAACGGAATTCATAAGATCAACAGGAAGTTTGAGAAATAGGATTGAATAGAAAATGGGATAGAGACATGGAAAAAACGACGATAATCCGTTTGATGTCCGTTCTTTTTGTGTGCCTCTTTCTCTCTTCCTTCCTCTACTATCTCTTTTCACTAGTTGATGATGATCCCCGACCCAAAGGGCCGACACGAGAAATGCGTGTTTATTATGTGAATGCCCTTTTTTCTAATCACACTCTTCCGAAAATCCGAATTAACGTTAAAGGGTGATAAAGATAACAATTGGGAAGTTGGTTGTTTAGAAAAAAGAGAATCGGAAGAAAGTGTACCTATATAGTTTTTCGCCTATAAAGACGTAGTTTATATATCAAGAGAAAGTTCAGAGGAATATTCATGAGTATTTTCATTTTTAATGAACAGTGAAACGTTTTGTGAAGTTTACCATCGGTGCCCGTTGAAATGCTGAAACGAAAAGCAAAAAGTTAGCTTCCGTATGACTGGAGCTGTTCGAGCTTGAATATTTTAAAAAAGAAACAAAGACAGGTAGACTTTCATACCCAAAAAGATAGTTTGCGTTTGAAGTTTTTTTAGTGCTTTCAATTTCATTTCATACAGAATAAAACAGAGCAAAAGCTGTGAATTCGTATTCAATTCCGAATGGTTTTAGTAATTCATATTAATAAGAAAAACATCTACTCATAAATCAAAAGATGATCTTCATATGCGCAACGCTTCGTAACATTGCCAACCATAAAATGGTGAAAAAGTCGGATCGAAGACAATTTGTCTTCTTCCGCCCGTTCTCTTCCATTTTGACCAATGGTTGGTAATTGTGTAATTATGCCAACAAAGTGAAATCCATTTACAGACGGAGACGCAACACACCTCGTACTGTCAGGTTGAAGTTGGCACTCAGGTAGTAGAAGCCCACTCCAAAAAAAGTATCAAGTTGAAAGTGAGAGGAAAGGGCCGAAAGTGAAATGGCAGACACTTCATTTGAAAAAAAACGTCCACGATGAACAGATTAGAAGAACCCATCGGTGCGGATATTGCATAACGGACTGTGGCGTCTCGTTGATCGAAACAGTTTTCTCATGCATAAGAACTAAACGATTAACGGGTAAAAGTGAGGAGATGAAGCGGAAAACTTCCGCTCATCTCTTGTGAACCATATTTTTTTCTTCTCAAATCTGATCTATTAATAATTTTCTTTTTTGCCTCATACTACTTCCACCATTCATCATTGGCGGTCAAGACGTAGGTCACGCTTAAAGAGAAAAAGTGAAAACGACTTCAGCCAAAATAGAGAGTTTGTGTTTGAATCATTTAGAGGATTTTCAAGGAGTTCAGAACACGGATTAGATTCGGAAAAAAAACGAAAGTAAGGTGAACTGAAGTTGCGGATCTTTGTCTTTGAAATGCAACATTTACAACGGATTTAGAAACGTTTCTACGGGTTCATGTGAAATAAAGTTTCTTGAAAGAAGGGAACAATTTTTACTTTTTTTTAAAATTTTTCAATGTGCTACAATAACGCCCTGAAACTACAAAACGATATTCCTGAACATAACTATCCAATTGAAAATTCCAGTTTTCTGCTGAAAAATGAAAACAATAAAATATTCTTACCAAATGGTTGAGAGCGAAGAAAGTCGGCATTGTTCCTTCCGGTCCTCTATTATCCGAGGATAATGAAGAATGTGTGTTCCTGACGAAAGTAATGAACGGAAATGAAAAGCGAATGAAATAGGCGAATATCTGTGTCCAGGATCAGCGGGCAGATATCTTTCTCGAGAAAACCAGGATATACAGTTTTGAAATGTCCACATTTGCAGGTGGCGACAACGATGTCCATTCTTCCCTCTCGTCTCCTTCAATCCAGCTGGGTCAACAACAAAACAATCGCGCATTGAAATCTTTTGCTTATCTAGAATAATAATGAACGCTTTTCGACTGCTCTTCACACTGTTTTCCGGGAATATTCGGGAAACGGACGGTGGTGAGGCTGAATAAATGCGGTATAAACGGAACGATGCGAATGGCACCGGCTTTTGTTTCGGTGAAACAGCTAGTAAACAGTGAATAATGAATCATTGCAGAAAAAAAAAACAAGCTCTGCAAGAGACATTATCTACTGAGAAACCTAGAACTTTTGAAGTTCTGTGAGAGGGTTTTTTCCAGAGCCTGTGTTTTATTCAGATTTTTTTAATTAGAAAGTCAGGCAAGAAATAATGAGTGACATATTGTTTCACGATTCAAAACCGCTCAAACTTGTTCAAAATCAACACTTTCTTCTAGGACGTAATTGAACTTTTCAATAACACGTTCATAAGGTTTTTGAAAATCTAGCATTTTCAGAACTTTCAGGAAATTGGCCATGAAATGCAATCCTTTCTCTCGATGTTTCATACCGCGCCAAAATTTTGTTGATGCTCAATCGCTGAAAGCATCATATCAGAAAACCAGCTCGAGGAAAAAATTGGTGGAAAACTTTTTTGGATTTGTGAGCTTTATCTGACAATAAACTTCGATATGACAATATTTTGAAAATTTTAAAAACGCTTGATTTTCGAAGCCCATGTGGACGTGTTACGTGTTGAACTATGTCCTACGATAAAGGTATGAGTTTCAGACAAGTTTGATAATAGTTATGAATCGGTCAACAAAAAGAGCCTCACTATTTCTCGCCACTGTATAAAACATGTTCCATGGTTCCGTTGTTGGTGCAAAAAGACAAATGAAATCGTACTGTATTCATCCTTTGCTCGCTTTTGGGAAACACAATTTTTTTGCAGAAGTGTAACTCATCCAAACCAAGCATTCTTTCTCTTCTTCCCACAACCCAAATGTTGTTACAAATAGCAAAGACTATAAGGAGAATTGACAGGAAAGGAAATCCATATTGCCGGATGTCGTTATTCACTCTTCGCCGCTTTTTCGCCTTTCGCTCTCTTCTACTACCATAAACCCACCATTCTCGCAAATCTTTCTGTCGTCGTCGTTTCCGACGTTTAGATATAACAACGTAACACAACTGCAACATTCACTCGGCATCCCTAAACATGTCGTTTCGGAGCTATGAAGATCCCGCGCAAGATATACCAACTGAAGATATTCTAGAACAGTTTGGTAGTGATCCCGCGCCAAGAAGACGACATCAATTGAAGTATAAAAATGGAGAATGTTTTGTGGCAGAGGAAGATCTGGTCCAGAATTATCCGAAACAGAGGAGTTTTCATCACTCGTGCAAGTAAGTATTTCTAAGACAGTTGAATATTATCTTACACTCCATCCTTCCAGTGCTGGACCATTACTTCATGAAGCTGAAGCAGCTAATGCCGCAGTTCTATCATTCGATGCGTACGCAGAAGAAGATGGAATCGACGAGGAAGTTCATCGCATTCGCATTTTCAAAATCAGCTATCACCTCAACGATGACACATTAACTGTCAACGAACCATTTGTGGACAACACTGGATACCTCCATGTAAGATTCATGGCCAGGATGATTTTTTCAAGAGAACATTTGAATTCAGGGCAGAATCTTTCGTCGTCAGAAGGTTCCAGCACCCAACCGTATCGGAAAGCCATACATACACTGGAGTGATTTGAACGTAGGATCTGATGTGAACTTGTTCCAAACCATTTACAGAATTACTTCATGTGATGGGTTTACTCGGGTGAGTGTCATTTTCATTTTCCAATGCAATCAATCTATTCAGAGTTTTCTCGAAGAGCATGGAATTAAAGTAAATGAAGACGAAGAACTACCAGAGGATCCATGGCTAGTCCGTCGTCGAGGTGTCCCACGGACTGCTCCAAAACTACCGGATCAGAGAGAATTCATAAATAGACCACCAATGCTAGTGTACCGATGCTGTTGGTTGGATCACATGAACGACTTCCATAGGTGTCGAATGAAACGAATTTTCAAGTAAAATAGTTTTCTCTAAACTACATGACATTTTATTTGCAGAATGTTCGTTTATTGCACGGATCACACAGTAGCGTTGATTGAAGAAACTAAAGAGTTTGAAGGGCAGTTGTTTTTGAAAAGAATTGCCATCCCGTTTCCGGTTCAGCCAGGTCTCTTGGTATTGCATGGGACAACCATCAACAACTTTTTCAGACATGCTAAGACGTGACTATCGATGGTGGGATATCCGTCCCGGTGTCTGGGTGGATGTGTTCTGCAGACCAATGTTTGTCTACGAATGTGCCAACGATGAAACCAAATCATTCATCCGTCAACAATATGGAGAGACTGACTTTGCAAACTACAGTAGCCAGGTAAACCAGAATAAACCTATTTGAACAAGATAAAAAGTTCAGATCCTGGAAGACGGACCACCACCAACCCAGTATTTCAACTCTCCCGCTGTTTTGAAGTTCAGATGTACTATGGTAGAGAATAAAATCTAGAAAATATAACGAAATTAAATAATTTAGGTTGATGCGCCTTCAGTTTTGTATGGACTACACTTCATTCTTTACTATGATGTCAATCGTCGCTTGGTGAACATTGCAGAAGAGGGGAAAAAAACGTGGACTGAAGGAAGGGTGTTTCTGAAGGATGTGGATGCTTCTACATTCAGGTAACCTCTAGAAAACTGCTGTAGATTACAACATGACTCTTTTGTAGTGAAAACCAGTTCGCTCCTGGCCGGATTCTGCAATTCTTCAAATGGAGGTTCAACTTGGTTCAGTCTTGTTTGGAGACGGATAAATACTTGCGATGGAAACAAACTCCCAATCACAAATAACTTGAGTTTCCTCAACGAACTGCCATCATCCTATTCCACTTATTAGTTGGAAGATGTTTCATACCCAGAAACGATTCTTATGAGAAATAAAGTTTGTTTTATATATAACGCTCAAGACATGGAAATTTCGAGAAATGAAAATTCGAAACACAAGTACAGAAAATTGAGAAACAAATTCATGGGAACACTGTAATCTAGAAGATTCTAGAGATCAGAGAATTTAAAATGCGACATTTACATACAAAAGATTTCAGAAAACGGTTTTGGGCAGTTTAATGATGGAAGATAACTGAGAGATTTATTGATGAGGGAAGATGATGTGGTGTAGATAGAGTATCACTCGGAGGACGATGAGGTGGCGGCTCCGATGACTGACTTGAAAGGTGACAAGATGTAGCCGAGTACCTGAAAACCTTAAGAGATGAAAATCTGAAAAACTTTCTTTTGCCATATGAAAACATAAAAAATTTTAGTTTGCCACTTTTGGTTTCAAATATCAAAAGCTCTTACACGGCCCATCATCGATTGCTCGTTGTTGTCGCCGTTGTTTTGGCGTTTGGCCTCTGGGGCTCCACGGACACTGTCGTCTCCTCTTTTTCTGCTGATCCGTTTGGTGTTGCGTCTCTCTTGGCTTCTCTTTCGGCATTCTCTGATGGCGGCTGCATCATCAAGATCAGCCCCGGTACGTTCCAGGTTGAACTTCTTGAGCATCTCAGGCGAAGCCACTCTGCCGTAATCGGATCCCTGCAAATGGCTAGTTTTGATCAGTCATTATTTCTTTTTTCTAATCACATAAGATCGTCCATCATCGAGCAGTTCTTTTTTGGCTCCCTTAATCTGCTTTTTGATCGCTCCTTTCTCTCCATGCGCGAACGAGGTCACTTTGTCAAGGATGTAAAACGCGCACAATTCCTGAAAATTAGGAAGAATTAAAAAATATTTGTGTTGCAAAGTTATCTGAGAATTATAAACATTTCGGTTGTGAAAGAAAGTTGAAATAACCGTTGATGCAATTCTAAATCATTAACACAGCGTGCTATGAAAAATGAGACGTAGCGGGCATTTTTGAGAGATCAAGTTTAACGCGAGATATCAAAAATTTATAAACGCCATTTGAATCAGATGGTTATCAGACATTTATTCTCTCTTTTTTTTTTGGTTTTCAGGACACCCAAAAAAGAGTGGTGGCTCAAGAATTCATTTAGCGCACTGTAGTAGTTTGTGCAGTTACTACCGAGGTTTTTTTCTGTACATGTGTCGATTAGTCAGGTCGGCAAGTTTTTGCTTTCATGCTTAGTTGAACCCGGAATGACACTTTTACAAGTTAGTTAATTTTGTTTTCCAATGAATAGTACCAAAAACAATCTACCAGCAAAAACAAGAGACTCCAAGAAACGTGACTCACCTGCTCCTTGTATGCTGTATTATTGGCCGAGTATTTTTTGAATGAAAGGACGTAACCTTCGATCGTTACTTCTCTGATTCGCCCGACGTGTTTTTCGGCCCAAACATAGTCGTCGACTTTGTATGGCATCTGGAATGATCGTTTGAAGGTTATTCTTTTGCATTCGGATACGCGAAAGAATATGAGGACCGGAGTCAGAAATGGAGTCAGAAATGGAGAGAGAGAGAGAGAGAGAGAGAGAGAGAGAGAGAGAGAGAGAGAGAGAAAAAGAGAGAGAGAGAGAGAGAGGGAGANAGAGAGAGAGAGAGAGAGAGAGAGAGAGAAAGAGAAAAAGACGGAGAGAGAAAGAGAGGGAGAGAGAGAGAGAGAGTTCAATTGAAGCTGGGAATAATAAACTCAGTTCCTAATTGTGTCGACTATTAAAAGAAACTGTTTTTTGAGATCTGGATCAATTAACGAGAAGAATGGAATGGAAAAAAATGAAAAAAGTGATGTTCTTGGTGCATTCGAAGAGCAGCCCAGATTGCTCGTGAAAAAAGGGTTGTGCACGAGTGGGTTCCCTGAAAATCTGGATTAGAAATACAATGCTCACTAAATCATCTGAAAATTTTACTCTTTTGCACTGAAGTTCATTCAACCCACTACGTTCAATCCCACGAAAACAGTTGCCATGAGGAACATGCTCGAATTTTGAGTCGCTTTCTCGATTTTTAAGCGATTTTCAGAATTATTGAAACTATTTTCGGAAAGGGCTAACTTCCGAAACTACGCTGAAAAAGATCTAGATAAGCATCGAACTTGCAAACAGAGCGTGAGAATTGCGCAGACTTCATTAAAGCACGGTGACTGCTTTGATCGAAGTTGTACTAACGGGTTGTTTTCAGAGACGTGACGAAGATTCCCTAACACGTCTTATAAATGTCATGGTTTGATTTTCAAAATATCGAAGTATCGAAAAGCCCCTATTTGCACAAACTGCTAGAGGTCGAAATGTTTGATTCAAAAAACGACGTTTCCCAAGTTAGAACGGCTTTCGTCATCTCTCGGAAGAAGTATTCCGATTTCTAAAAGCTGGTGCAGGTAGCGCCAAATAACACATTCGAAAGCTCAGATCGCATACTACCTTTGAGCCTATTCAGAAAAATTTTCAAAGGTTTCTTCAACCCTGGAAAATAATATTAATATTTGTTATGCATCCAAATTGGACACCTGTAAAATATCAATCCTACCTGCCTTGTTATGGACCGGTTTCTCTAATGTCACAGTATTCTTCATTTGAACTGCAAACCTTTGCATTCAAACAATCCACCAAACAAAACCTAGTGTTTCTTATTGCAGTGCATTTTAGTCGACTGAAATTCGATAGGAGCCATGTCCCCGCCATTTGGTATTTTCTCTTCGGACCTTTGTTCCTCCCACCTCCGTTACCGTACTAATTCATCTCTTGAATTCCCACTGTTGCCATACGGAGAGTGTTGTCTTTGTGCTGAGAAGTCGGATATTGACTGGATTGCATATGAAAAAATTAGTGTCTTGGCGAAGTGAACTTTGAAAACTTGCCATTTTCTAGAGTTGATCTCCTTCCTTGTGAAACTTCAAGTATGATTCATTTTGTCTGACTTCATCTCTCCTGAGAAATCCTCAACTGCTTCATAGCACGATGTCATATAGTGATTTCGTCGAGTCATTGATGTTCTGCAAAATGGAGTTGAAATATTGGAATGAAATCGTGACTCACCTTTAATTTGAGAAGATGTTGGTTCGGTGACTATCTGTAGTTCTTGATCTGTCTAAATAGAGAAATTAAGTATTATGTTCCGTGTAGAACGGAATAATTGAAAGTAAAAGTCTAAACAACTTCAAATGAGCATTTCATAATAAACGGGGTAGTGTTAAGATTGGACAATGATTGGGAAAAGGGGACTTGTTGAGTGGGATCAGAGAATTCAAAATGCGACATTTACATACGAAATATTTCAGAAAACGGTTTTGGGCACTTTTAATGATGGAAGATAACTGAGAGATTTTTTTTTTGATGAGGGGTAATGATGTGGTGTAGATAGAATATCACTCGGAGGACGATGAGGTGGAGGCTCCGATGGCTGACTTGAAAGGTGGCCAGATGTAGCCGAGTACCTGAAAACCTTAAAAGATGAAAATCTGAAACACTTTCTTTTGCCATATGAAAACATGAACAATTTCAGTTTGCCACTTTGGTTTCAAATATAAAAAGCTCTTACACGGCCCATCATCGATTGCTCGTTGTTGTCGCCGTTGTTTTGGCGTTTGGCCTCTGGGGCTCCACGGACACTGTCGTTGCTTCTTTTTCTGCTCTCCTCGGGCAAAGCCACTCTGCCGAAATCGGATCCCTGCAAATGGCTAGTTTCGATCAGTCAGTATTTCATTTTTTAATATTAGGTTGTTCAAAAAGTCTTTGCCACTTTTACTTCGTTCCATCGCTTCTTGTGCAATTAGCGATTTTTTTCAATTCTGTTTTTTCATTTATGTACGTCACACATTGCATGTTCAACACATGATAGAAAGTTTCCGGTAGACGGCAGAATGGCCGAGAATTTACTCTATGATTATCATGCACTTTGAGGTGTGTTTTTGATCAAGTTTCTCCAGGGTCACTCGAGCAACGAAGCAAGACGAAAAATGTGTGAAGCGTTGGGCCCAGACACCATCCTCAGTAAAACCATAACATTTTGGTTCAAAAGATTCGCAGAAGGGAACTACGATCTAGAAGACAAACCGAGATCCGGACGCTCTCGCCTCGATATCGACGACGATATCTCAACGGCAGTGGAGGAGTGCCCCCGGGCTACTTTACGTTAAGTATCTTTGACAGTCCACCATCTTCATACTATAGATTCTAATAACCTTCGCCAAATGGGAAGAGCTCAGGAATTCGGACAAGTTGTTCCACACATTTTTAGCAATTTTCAGAAACAGGTGCGATTTGACCTGTCACTTTCACTTCTCGTCAGAGAACCGACGACGGACTGGATCAACAAGATGATCATTGGAGATGAGACGTGGATGCTCTATGTCAATCATACCAGAAAGCGGTAAGGGTCCTTGTTCCCCAGAGCTCTACGCAAATGGGATCGCCTAACTTCCGTTGCGCTGGCAAGATGCTATGAACTCTAATGGCGGATTAATTTCATATTAATTTTCGTTTTCTTCGAATAAAACTTGGCTTGAAAAAAAGTGGCAAAGACTTTTTGAACAACCTAATAACATATAATCGTTCGGCATCGAGCAGTTCTTTTTTGGCTTGCTTAATCTGCTTTTGATCGCTCCTTTCTCTCCTTGCGCTGTATCTTTCTGTGGGAAAAAAACCCACAAACCGAGGAAACAACTTTGATTGAGCTGGGGTCAATGATTGAGCAGGGAACATTTAATTTTCATTTCTGATCATCGTGTTTCTATTCTACAAAAATGAGATTTCAGCTCCTTTTGATGTTCCCGATTTTTTTGAAATTTTGGCGGTGGCCATAAAAATATTTGGAGCACAGTACAATATCTGTTTTCTGAAATCATCGTAACATTTACTTTTGTTTCTACTCAATCTCACGAAAGTTTTGCAGTCAGACAATTTCATACCAGATATAGACGCACAGGTTTCAGAAAAGATGCAATAAACAATCTCACTGATTGTTATCTCCAAAGACTGAACAGCAGAATGATTCACAATAATTAACCTAGCTGTTACAAAAAATCAAAATCTACAACCTCACCTTCACGACGACTTTCTCTTCCTCATCCTCCTTCTCCTCGTCGTCATCCTCATCGTCATCAGCCACTTCCAAACTGCGCTGAATCGGATGAGTTCTCTTCTGAAAAATTAAGATATTTAATTTAATACAATTTATTGATCAGAAGAAGATATGGCACTAAAGTTATAACGGAAGTTCTAGATAGTTCCCTCACGAGAACAACCTAGAGAATAGGGAATGAAAAGATTTGACATGTAAGGGTTTTGGAAAGAAAATTAAAAGAGGGAAAAAGGAAAGGAGACAACTAAAACCGGGTGATGGAAGATTCGGTTAAAGTAGAAAATTGACCAGGAGACGGGTGAAGAACCGGAGTGGGGATTCAAGTTTATGAGAGAGTTAAAATTTTAAAAATTGGGGTGTATCTTTACTAACAAACGCAAAATTCTGTGTGTGTGTGTCTGTCTGTGTCGTGTCTCCCGCCCTAGCGACTGAATGATGCCCGTCTTTTTCGATTTTCGATTTGACCGAAAATGGGCTCATGCGGGCTCAAAAACCTAATTTTTTCTCCAGGGAAAGTTTTTCGCGCGATAGTTTTGCACAGGTAGATCAAATATTTTAGGCCTGCCCGAAGGGCCCCAGAGGGGCGCAGCCCTCTGGTTCCTTACAATTGCATTCCAAATAGGGACTGTGGTGAAGAAGAAGTCATCAGTACATTTATCAGAGAGAATCAGGGTCACGGGTTTCCTAGGACAGTCGGAAATTCTGATGAAAGAGGATAATTCTGGCATATAAGAGGCGTCGCTAATCATTTTGTAGAGAAGAATTAGTTTAGATTTGAGTCTACGATGTCTGATGGAGAAGAGTTCAAGTTGGGAGAGACGATCTTGATAAGAAGAGTATGAGATATTGCATTTCTGGAAGACTTTACGGGTGAAGAACCGGAGTGGGGATTCGAGATTATGAGAGAGTTTGGGATTAGGGGCAGGAGAATAGATTACTGAACAGTACTCAAGAGATGGAAGTACGTAGGTTCTGAATAAGTGGAGGTAGAAGGCGGGGTTGGTGGATTTGAAAGATTTCAAAAGTTGTTTGGACCGGAGAAGTGAAACAGCAATCGATTTGTTTATGTGTTGGGTGAACCTAAGTTTGGAGTCGGTAATAAGTCCTAGATCACGGATATTGTCAGAAGAATCAGTGGCTGAGGAGCAAATGAATAGGGGAGCGTGAATGTTTCTGGAACCGAGGCGTAGTAGAGAAGTCTTTGTATGTGCTAGAGGAAGCTTATTGTTTGTGGCCCAGGTATCAATAGTGTCGATTCCAGCTTGTAGAAGGACGGGATCTTGGGAATAGAGTTTTATGTCGTCAGCAAAAGCAGAGAAGTGGAGACCAGGGGGGATGCTATCAAGAAGATCATTAAGGCAAATGATGAAAAGGAGAGGACCAACTACTGATCCTTGCGGAACACCAGAAGGAACGGGGAAGAAAGATGGTTCTATGAAGTTATCGACTTTGACAGAAAACGTGTGGTTAGACAGGTAGTCCCCAAGCCAACTGACTAGGATTGGAGAGATTCCAAAAGCGGTAAGTTTCGATCGTAACATTTACTTTTCCAGATATAGACGCACAGGTTTCAGAAAAGATGCAATAAACAATCTCACTGATTGTTATCTCCAAAGACTGAACAGCAGAATGATTCACAATAATTAACCTAGCTGTTACAAAAAAATCAAAATCTACGACCTCACCTTCACGACGACTTCATCCTCCTCATCCTCCTTCTCCTCGTCGTCATCCTCATCGTCATCAGCCACTTCCAAACTGCGCTGAATCGGATGAGTTCTCTTCTGAAAAATCAAGATGAACTGATTGAAGCTGCAGAAAATTGGAGTGATGAAAGAACTGCTTATTTTTCAAGAAAACCTACCGATGACATCTGTGGAGTTGTTGTTGTTGAAACAACCAGAAATTCGGAGGCTCTTCTCGAATTCGCCGTTTGCCTGATACCTCCAGGAGTGTTCTGGCTGGGTGTCATTGGTACGGCCCTAGCGTATTGTCCACGTAGACGGCGTTCAATGTCTGCTCTGGCTTGTTCATCGTCGTCTGTGCCTCTACGAACCACATTGATATCTTCAAAGTATTGGTTTCCCACATCTCTTCCGGCCTCAGATCCCTGCAACAAGGGAATTTAATAAAAACTACATGAAAACTTCATAAGATGCGTACCCAGAGTCTTCCCTGTTTTTTCACTCTTTGGCGAGCGGATTGAGCACCTCTTGCTTGTTTCGAATTTTGGTTCCCTTTGAACTTGTCATTGTAGTGGAAAGCTGCCATTTGCTGGAAAATTGAAAAGTTATATGAATAATGGAGGGAAATCATTGAATAACCATGTACACTCAGAACTCACGTCAAAGTTGTATTCAGGGAAAGGGTCGTTCTTATAGTCATATCCAAATAAACTGACACGGTAGACGATAAGGCCCGAACGACGAATGGTATCTTGAACAACTCCAGGATAACCTGCAGCCCACACTGTGTCTCTCGCTAGATAGCGGTTCATCTGAAAACAAAAGTGAAGATGGCGTTTGAGCAAAAAAAACAAAATCAGAGAGACGGACGCGGAGAAGTTGAAGCAAAAATAAAGAAGCAAATGTGAAAAGACGAAAAAAACTTGGCAGCATGCCAAACGAGCTGCACGGTAATATCTAGAAAGGGGAATTCTCTCCATGGTTACGGTAGTAGATGAGATGATTTCGTGGTTTGGACAGTAGTAGAGTACATGGACGATCACCGAATGATTCTGAGGTGACAATACTAACATCACAACGATGGTTCAACCTGCTCAATATGAACTAAGACTGGAACTGGTTAATTAGTCTCTGATTTTGTCCCGGATCTTCGAAACGGAATAGTGACCCAGTTCTCCAATTAATAATTTTCAGAACTAAAAATATTTGGGCGTTTCATTTTCAAATTTCAATATTATCTTGCAAATGACGTTTTCAGCTGCTTTGTTCTGGACGATTCCAGGCGTTTCCGAGTGAGTGAATTATCATTTGTCATAGGGCTCATTGTTTTTAATGCATCAGAATGATGAACTTGTTCAAACTTCTGTTTCAGACATGAGACAACTCAACTTCAAACGAAAAAATTCGAAGAATTTCTCAAATGGTTTCGATAGTTATTATTACAATCTCAACGAATATCACCTTTGGCCAAGGCGTTTTCTCGATTGTCAAGCTATTTCAAGTATTGTTTCCCAAAAAGGTTTCAGAAAGAATACCTGAATACTATAATTTCTCGACATTTCGTCAAAAAATCTTGAAATTGGTTTCATTTAGGATCAGGGCGTGAGATTTGCGCATGTTCCTTTAAAGTACTGTAGCTGTTTTCATGACGAGATATCACCGTGAGAAAGTCGGTGCGCCTCAGCCAGAGGTAACTTATGCTCGAAAGACTCAATAAGTTTTTTGAAAATCTTTAGAGTTCAAAGAGCCAGTAGATCGCGCGCTCTAATCCGGGAATCATTGAACATAGCAGAAGACGGATGCTCTGAACTTGAGAGGTGTGTTCACTGTGGAGGGGTATGTTGCGTAGCACAGCAATTATCGACAGTGCGCACACAGAACGTATTGCATTTGATTTCTGACATGTAAATGACGCGATATGTCCCCCTCAGATTTTTTTGATTTTTTGGGAATAAATAGCACTTTGGTAGGTTAGAACAATCCCAAAATACTAGCTGCCCCCTTTCAGGTTTACGGGATTTAGAACACAAGAAATCCGTCATGAAGCAAAATGCAAAAATTTCACTTACTCACAAAATCAAAAAATGTCAATTTTTGAACATCGGGTATCGGGAGACTATGTTCATTCGATTGCATCTTCTGTATAATGCCCATATACGTTTTCAAATATAGGTCGAGCCTTTGAGTTACGAGACTTATTTTAATTTTTTTGAAAATTTCAACAAATTTCATGTATCCCTACACATGGATAGTCGATTTTCAGATTTCTGAAAAGTCAGTCCTAACCAAACAGATGTAGTGCAATCATCCCGGAATTGATGAATTCAGAATCAAAACAACAAAGTGATAGTGTAAAACATCATCTGGATCCATCGACCAAAAATGGGTTGATTTATCCATGTGTAGGGATACATGAAATTTGTTGAAATTTTCAAAAAAATTAAAATAAGTCTCGTAACTCAAAGGCTCGACCTATATTTGAAAACGTATATGGGCATTATACAGAAGATGCAATCGAATGAACATAGTCTCCCGATACCCGATGTTCAAAAATTGNACATATAAGTGCATTATACAGAAGATGCAATCGAATGAACATAGTCTCCCGATACCCGATGTTCAAAAATTGGCATTTTTTGATTTTGTGAGAAAGTGAAATTTTTGCATTTTGCTTCATGACGGATTTATTGTCAGAGATGGAACAATGATCCAGTTAACTTTCTTGTGTGAAATTGAATGAGCTTTCATTTAAGCTATAAACAAAATTTGTATCGTCCAAACTGATCGAGTTATGATCTCTCAAAGTGAGCATACCGAAACTTCAGAAAAATTCGAAAAAAGTGTTCTAAATCCCGTAAACCTGAAAGGGGGCAGCTAGTATTCTGGGATTGTTCTAACCTACCAAAGTGCTATTTATTCCCAAAAAAACAAAAAAATCTGAGGGGGACATATCGCGTCATTTACATGTCAGTCAGTCTTCAAATTCAATCCAATTCTCCATCACCTGGTTTCAATTGCGATTCTGTTTTTACCTATCAACTGCTCTTAATACAGTTCCCACATTCCATCTCCCTCCCTCTTATCAACGTCGGTTTTGTTTGGGACCTTATCCAGAACTCCGGTTGTTTCCGAAATAATTTACGCTTTCACAACTTTGAGTAGGTTTGTAGAAAAAGTGTGCTTAACAAGGATCAAAGAAACTTGTGTTTTTTCATCGAGGAAAGCATAATTCTACTATGCAGGATGAACAGAGTGACAGAAAAATGATAAAACAGCGACACATCACAATGTTGAGTCAGAAGAGAGGAGCGATTCAATGTCGAACTTTTTTTTCTCCATTTGAAAAATTGCGGATGGATTGAGTGGTAGCGCTGAAGCAGCAATTTTGTGAGAAATGAGGAACTCGTTGAAGTGCATCAGAAACAGAAACCATTCTGGTGATGTGGTTAGCAAGTTTGCCAATTGTTGAACGACCAACTGTAAAAAATAGTGACGCAAACGGTCATAGATTTTCGTGAATCAAGTTTACAGTCTACCAACAAAAACTGTCAATCTATGTTGGATAATTCAGAAGGTAAAACTGCACAGAACTTACCTGTCTCAATACCACACTGTTCAACTGAAGTTTTGTACGCCTAGTGGCATTTTTGTTCCGTATGGGTTTCTGTGAAGGGGTAGTGGAACTCTTTGAAGCATTCTGTCTCAGATCAGGCTGAAAACTTTATCAGTGAAACAACTTGGCGCACTGTATCTTAATAGTTTTTGAGTCTGTATCTCCAATGAGCTAATGAGTAAAAAATCGCTCACCTGAACGTTTTTAGTCTGGTTCAATTGGCGAACTTTCCGTCTTCTGTTGTTGAACCAGGTTTGCACTTGCTTTCCGGAAAGATTTGCCTCAGAAGCCAGTTTATAATATTGATAGAAATCTGGTTTCGTATTTTCCTCAGAAGCCGAGAAAAGAATTTCCCTCTGCTCTCTGGAAAATAACTTTCGTGGCGATTTGAAGCGAGAATGCTGACCGATGAAGTTTGAGATCACAGTATTTTTAGTATTTATCTGAAAATTGAGAAACATTGAGTGAAATAAAACTAGAACAACAAACATCGGAAGTTTCTGGGAGAGTCGTCGTGGAAGTCGAGGCTTGTGGAAGACTCATTGAAACACCTGGAACCAATCGTATCGATAAAAGAAGCCGGAAGCTGGGAAATTTTTAAGAACAAGAAGTGAGCATGAGAAATTAGGAAATGGAAAGGGGAGAATCATGACCCATTTGAAAAGTCCCTACTTATTTTCTGCAGGCTTTCGACGGTTTTTGAGATTCTGTCTTCAGTCCAGAAAAAAACTGAGATGACAGGTCAACCAGATAAAAAAATGAGCACCCATCTACAAACGTGCAGAACAGAGAAAATATATGTCTTCTCTCGCTGGTAGATTGATGAGTGTCAGTTGTACACAATTTCCAAATTGGAAAATGGTCGGGTTTGAAACATTTGTCAAAAATGAAATATTTTTCGAACTTCGATGTGACACTCTGTTGTTGCTCCGCCTTTTTAGGAAGATTGTGAATCACGGTAGTTTTTTCTTCACGTTCTGAACAAATTCCCGAAAAATGTGAAGAACAGAAACACACATCGTTAATCAATAGAGAATTCAAAAACTTCCTCTGTTTTCAACATGAGAAAATACTGAACAAGGAAAATATTTCTTTTCAAACCAAGAGAGTCATTCTTGTCATATACTGATTAACATAGGACATGGAGGTAACATGTCCTATTCGTATCATGCAGAAATGACCCTACATGTCTGATGAAAATCGAAAATTTTATGGATTAATTCAAGTCTGTTTCCTTCGAGTGAAGTATAGACTCTGAAAAATCTGGGCAACTAATTAAAAAACTACTGGTCTGAAAATTTTGTTGGAAATTGAGAGGCTTTTCAGATTTTTTCCAAAAGAACAATTCTATAGAAGAATCGAATTGAAGTGTTACATCCTATAAAAATCGGTGGAGTAACAGCTGGAAATCAAAACCTCTTCTGTCTGAAAAACACAACTTCTAGAGACTGGCCACATACTGAGGTTTTGTTGTCATACTACCAACTTTCGCAAAACTTGATCAGACGGAAAACAGACATAAAAAACTTACACATTTAGTTAAAGCCCGAGTGAAAATTATAATGGAAGAATTCATATGAAATTATTTGAGTCCTCCAAGTTTTCACTTTTTCAAAAAAGTTCGAATCGAAAGTCAATCTTAGGTTATCTCAATTCCGCATAAATCGGAGGATATCACAATGAGAAGCATATATTTTGGTTGTTGATTAATGACTCTTGCTAGTTATACTCTTTCTACTTTTCGTTCTCAATTACAACATGAGTCTCGGTCTCGGCCCGAATGTTTGCCAAACATGTGAAGATTGCAATATACATATTTGTCCGTGCCGTCGGTTTTTCAATTCATCATTTGCATCGGTTGCGATTTCTTTTAATAATTCTCTCTGTGGAAGCGACTCAGGATTTTGGAAATGCCCTCAGAAGAGGCAGGGGACCTAAAGTGACTTACTAGGACGTGGTTTACACAATCCGTAAGATGAACACTAACAATTTAAGCTGGTAAAAAGACGATACCTCGCAATTTCAGAGCACTCTTCAGTTTTCTCCAATGACTTTTGAGAGCTGATATATTCAGCTTCAAAACTGTACAAATTAACGTTAAGTTCGGAAATCTTCTATCCACGATGTCCATTATAGAATACCTCTATTTAGGTCGTGGAAAACGTTTAAACTACCGCCGACCATCTTTTGAAACAAAATTTACAGAAACCTGACGTAGTTGCCGGAGGCATGCCCGCTGACTCACACCCCATTCTTACAGTACACGCACATACTCGCAACGACGCTCCGCTATCCCGCTGCCACGTGGCAATCTCGCGCACCGCCCATCTCTCCGTTTTACGTTTGGAGTTGGTGTTTTTCTAGTTTGGAGTCGTTGTTTTTTGCTGGTTTTTCAAAGCGTTTGTTTATAATTTTTGTTCTTTAATTGCTGGTTGTTCTTGGATTGGAATAAACTAGTAGTTTTCTCGTACAAATCGTATTTTTCGTCGTTTAAAGGCCACTGAACCAGGACCACTGGTCAACTTGGGGGCCGAACCGTTTTTCGTATTTTTTGTCTGTGAATTTTCGTATATATCGATTGAGTGAGTATAAAGCTCAATCGATTTCAAAGTTTGCGGCGAAAAGAGAGAAATTAGTAGTAAAATTTGGATTAATTTTACGAAAATTTTGTGTAAATTGGGGTCGTATTTTATCGATTGACGAGGAGAGGACCAAACTAGTATAAAACGTTTGGAATTCCAGCATCAGCGAAAGCAAAGGGATTCAAGGAGAAACCATGGACGACGTGGCGAATGAGGAGAACGGAGCGAACCAGCAGCCAGGAGATGGACGAGCCGCCGGCAGCACGTCGAACGATTCGTTGTGGGCGGATATCACCGAGTTGGAAGAAATGAAGGTGAGCGTGACAGAGAGGATGAAAAGAATCGAAGGGTTCAAAAAGTTCGTCGAAAATTCGGGCGAAATGGCGGAGAAGATGCAGACGGCGTTGGGAGACACGTCGTTGAACCAAAGAAAGCAGGATATGCTAGCGGAGCCGGTGAAGAAGTACTGCACGGAGTTGAGAGAGCGCTGGAAAGAAGTTTGCTGCGGCGGGTGGCAAAGACAAGCGCTGAGATTGATGAAAGAAAAAGGAATAGAGACTGTGAAAGGACTGCGTGATATGTGTGAGAAGGCGGAAGATAAGGATGGGGAAAAAGAAGAAAGTGAATGGGAAAAAGAAAAGAAAGCGTTGAGAGAAGCAAATAAATGCTTGCAGAAGATGCTCGAGGAGGAGCTCGTCGAGAAGTTAAAGAAGGCGATGACGAAGGAGAAGAAAGTGGCGGAAGGGCTGAAGGGTAATATCGAGCACCTGGAAAGTGAGGAAAAAGAAACGAGGAAGAAAGAAAACCAAAGTCATTTGCAGAGCGACTCGTCAAAGCGCAAGGAGAGAAACGAGTGGCTGAAGGACGAGCCGAGGACGTCGAACGCTGGATGGAAACATTCAGGTGAGGATGACGGCAGAGGAAGTGTGAGAAGTAAAGAGGAGTCGTGGGAAAGCGTGTCAAGAGGGTCAAGGCATAGTGTGGTAGAGGAAGTTGTGAAGAGTATGGCTGAAAGCATGAGAGCGTCGGCAAGAGCAGCGGCGTTGCCAACGCCAAGAGTGTTCGACGGGATGGGAGACTTTAGGGAGTTTCGGAGATCGTTCTTGCTGAAATACCAGAGTGTGACGGAATCAGATGAGGAGTTGGTAGCGATTTTGGAGGCACAGTTTTTGAAGGGACCGGCGAAATCGATTTTCAAAGCGCTAAAAAATCGACATGAGAGATCGATCAAAGACTTGTTTGAGGAGTTTGGAGCAAAGTTGAGGAAGAGACATGGCGATGCAAAGACAGAGGCGCTGAACGTGTTTGAGGGACTCAGGAGAAGTCCAAGGCAGAAGATGTGGGAGTACTGCATCGAAATCGAAAAATGGTCGAAGAAAGCGTTTGGGGAGATTGCGGAAGAGACGATGTCCCAGATGAGAGTGACGAAGTTGTTATATAGGGTGTTGATCACAAAGAGAATGGAAGTGGAAGTAGAAGATCAGTATGAAGTGTTGAAGGATATCGTGCTGCAGCATGAGAACGAGGAGTTCAGGATGAATCAGCAGAAGAGAGCCTTTGGAGGAGAAAACAGAAGAGAAAGAGATTTCAGGAAAGAGAAGACAGAGATGGGAGAGAAAACAGATGCTAAGCAAGATCGAGGAGGACCAGGGGGAAGGCGCGACATGGGCGAGCATANTGAAGTGTTGAAGGATATCGTGCTGCAGCATGAGAACGAGGAGTTCAGGATGAATCAACAGAAGAGAGCCTTTGGGGGAGAAAACAGAAGAGAAAGAGATTTCAGGAAAGAGAAGACAGAGATGGGAGAGAAAACAGATGCTAAGCAAGATCGAGGAGGACCAGGGGGAAGGCGCGACATGGGCGAGCATAGGCCAAGGGATGCGCGGAAATGCTTCAACTGTGGAGGTGTGGGACACGTGGCGAAACAGTGTACTTCCAAAGGGCTCAATAAAGTTGAGGCCAAAGAAACGGAAGAGGACTGTAGTGTTGGAAAGGAAATGGTGGAGACGGCGGAGATCCTTGGAAAGAAGAAGAAGATCATAATTGACAGTGGAGCAGTAGTATCAGTTATTTCAACTGGATTGTTGGGTAGACTGAAGGAAAATTGGGAACAAGAGGTAGAGATGATGGAGAAGTCGGGTTTGTCGCTGAGAGATGCGTCCAAGAGGAAAATGACAGTTGTTGGGCAGATGAAGACGGTGATTCGAGTGAGAGGAACTGAAGCAGAAGTGGTTTTCCAGATCGTGGAGAATGAGTTGGATGTGTTCTTGTTGGGAACTAATGCGTTCGCAAGTATGGGTGTCGAGTTGAATTGGAAGGCAGAGAAATCGGTGGCAGTAACGGCACAGAAATTGAGAGTTCCGCCACAGAGTTGTGCGCAGATCGAAGTGCGAGTAGAAGCTGATCTGGGAGATGCTGTATTGTTGGAGTCTATGGAAGAGTGGGTACCGACAAGCTTGTGTAGAAAGGATAGTAACAATGGGAAAATGATAGTTGTGGTGTCAAATTGGAGAGATGAGCCGCTGTTGATTAAGAAGAATCATCCGATTGGTGTGGTTAATCGAGATTGGGAGTTGGTGAAAGATGAAGGAGACAGTCAGATGGTCAATATGATGGATCTGGATAAGAAAGAAGGATTGAAAGGGATCGAACGAGTGCGTGAAGTGATGAAGGTGTTGAGAAGTAATGGAGACTTTTCGGATGGGAAGATACAGAGGATCGTGGAAGAATTCAGTGATGTATTTGCAATCGATGATGCTGAGTTGACGCAAACGGGAATGGTACAGTGTGCGATTGAGTTGGAGAGAAGTGAGCCGATCAGACAGAAATGTAGACCAGTTCCGTTGGCGCTTCAAGACAAAGTGAGGGAAATGTTGAGAGACATGGAAGGGAGAAGAGTGATAAGAAAGTGTCAATCACCATGGGCGAGTCCGGTCGTGCTGGTGAAAAAGAAGGATGGTAGTATCAGAATGTGTGTAGATTATCGGAAGTTGAATGGAGTGATAAAGCTGAATGCGCATCCGTTGCCTCATATCGAGATGACGTTGCAAGCTTTGGGAAGGAATCAGTGGTTTACCACGTTGGATTTGATGGCGGGTTATTGGCAGATACCAATGGAAGAAGGTTCGAAGGAAAAGACAGCGTTTGCAGTATTGAATGAACAGTATCAGTTCGAAGTGATGCCTTTCGGGTTGGCGACAAGTCCAGCGATATTTCAGGCCGCGATGGAACAGGTGTTGGGAGATTTGATCGGAAAGTCTGTCTATGTGTATATTGATGACATTCTGATTGCTAGCGAGAGTGAAGAGACACATGGAAAGGATTTGGAGAAAGTGTTGAAGAGAATGAGAGATTGGGGATTGAAACTGAAAGCGTCAAAGTGTAGGATTGCACAGAAGTCGGTGGAATATTTGGGACATATCATTGATGAAAGAGGAGTGAGAACAGATGAGAAGAAAGTGGAGAAGATGGAAAAGTATCCAGTTCCAAAGGACAGGAAAGAACTCCACTCGTTTCTGGGAATGTGTGCATACTATCGGAATTTCGTGTTGAATTTCGCAAGCATTGCGGCTCCGTTGACACCGTTGACATCGCCAAAGATTCCATGGAGATGGACGGATGAGCAGCAGGAGGCGTTTGAAGAGTTGAAGAAAAAGATGACGAGTGCACCGGTATTGGCACAGCCAGATATTGAAGCGGCGAGAAGTTTTGAGAGACCGTTTTGTATATTCACTGATGCGTCCGGATATGGAATCGGAGCAGTATTGGCACAGGCGGGAAAAGACGGAAAAGTGCATCCGATTGCATTCGCATCGAAATCATTGAGCCCGGCTGAGAAGAACTATCATGTGAGTGACAAGGAGGCGTTGGCAGTGTTGTTCGCAACGAGACGGTTCAAACATTTCATTTTCGGGTGTCCGACAACGGTGTTCACCGATCACAAGCCGCTCACAAGTCTATTCAAGACGAAGAACTTGGCGGACAGGTTGTTGAGGTGGTCGATGGAAATGCAGGATTTTGCATTGAATATGGTCTATCTGAAAGGAAAGGCAAATGCGGTAGCAGATGCTTTGTCTAGAGGTGGAGCACAGGAGATCGAGGAGATGAAAGAAGCACATGAACAAGTCAGAACTGAGATTGAGAAGGTGATTAATGTGGTGGAAGTGGTTCAGGAGAACGAAAGAAAAGAGAGAGGCTGGAGAGAGTTGATAATGAAAGATGAGTGCTGGAAAACGATCGTAGAGAAGTTGGAATCTGGGAGGCACGAAGGAAAAGTGGAAGTTCCAGGAGAAGGAGAAAAGGATATTCAGGAGTTTATGATGATGGGAGGAGAATTGATGATGGTGACGAAGTATGGAGCTGCGTTGAGAGTAGTGCCGGAAGCAAAAAGGAAGGAGTTGTTTCTGGAAGCACATGGAGGAACATTCGGTGGGCATTGGAACCCAGAAAAAGTAGACGCTATGCTGAGGAAGAAGTTTTGGTGGCCAAGAATGAGGGCATGGATCGGAAAGTGGTCGAAGGAATGCCAACAGTGTCTGTGCGGGAACGCCAAACAGATATTGACATCGCCATTGACACCGATTGAAGCGAGTGAGCCGTTGGAGATTGTAGCTTTGGATTTGTTGGATTTGGGGCTGAGTTCCGGTGGAAATCGGTACGTATTGTCGATCGTGGATCTGTTCAGCAAGTACGCGGGGGCGGTGGCGATTCCGAACAAGTCGGCTGAGACGGTAGCGAAGGCGTTTTTGGAAAGTTGGATGTTGAAGGAAGGGNGGAAATCGATACGTATTGTCGATCGTGGATCTGTTCAGCAAGTACGCGGGGGCGGTGGCGATTCCGAACAAGTCGGCTGAGACGGTAGCGAAGGCGTTTTTGGAGAGTTGGATGTTGAAGGAAGGGAGAATTCCGAAAGCGATACTGACGGATCAAGGGTTAGAGTTTGCAAACTCTACGTTCGAGAAGATTTCAAAGATGTCGAACATCAAGATGATTAAGACAAAAGGGTATCACTCGAGGATGAATGGAGGAGTTGAGAGGTTCAACAGAACTATTCAGACAGTGTTGAAGAAAATAACGTTGATTCCGACGGAATGGGATGAGAAGTTGCAGTACGCAGTGTTCGCGTACAATGCGTGTAAACATGAGGCGACTGGCGAAAGTCCGCACTTTCTGATGTATGGGAGAGATCCGAGAATANACAAAATTGCAAAAATGTCGAATATCAAGATGATCAAGACAAAAGGGTATCACTCGAGGATGAATGGAGGCGTTGAAAGGTTCAACAGAACTATCCAGACGGTGTTGAAGAAGATAACGCTGATTCCGACGGAGTGGGACGAGAGATTGCAGTACGCAGTGTTCGCGTACAATGCGTGTAAACATGAGGCGACTGGCGAAAGTCCGCACTTTCTGATGTATGGGAGAGATCCGAGAATACCGATGAAGGTTGATCAGGAGGAGTTGGTTGGGAAATATCAGGTGGACGTAGACGAGTATAAGTTGCGCCACGCTGAGCAGATGCAATGGGCTCAGGAAGCAGCAAGAGAGCATTTGAGGAAGGAGCGAGAGAGTATGAAAGAGGAATTCGATGAGAAGAATAAGGTGGTGGGGAGGAAGTATCCAGCTGTAGGGGATCGAGTATTGGTGAAAATTCCATCTGAAAAATTGGGAGCCAGAAATGCGAAGCTGGTGAATCAATGGAAAGGGCCGTACAGAGTTGTAGAAGTTACGGAAAACTCGGCAAAAGTACAGTACATCGGAGGAGAAGAGGAGTTATGGATCCCATGGGAACAACTCAGGAAAGTACCGAAAGAGATTGTAGAGATGAAGTGTGAAACCAACGCGAGAAGGGGACAGCGTGGTAGAAAAAAGAAGGTCGTGGTGAATGAAGTAAAGCTGAGTAGGGAAGAAGAGCTGGTGGAAAAGGAAGAAAGGAATAGGGCATTGGATAATGCTAATTCTTACAGAAAAGTCGACGTCGAAGAGTGTGGCTGCAGGAAAGGAAACGCTCATAGTGTGGAAGGATACGGTGGGACGTCGAACAGTCCAACGAGCCTGGCGCTGAAGATGTTGGCGAGAAGGGAGAAAATCGTCCCGGAAGACGTGTATCTGATGGTGTGCGATGAGACGTTCCAGAAGAAACTCGGTATGAACGAAAGATTCGAGGCACTACGAAGATTTGCGGAATGTTGTCCATCGTGGGCCAAGAAGATCATGACTGGAGAGCTGGAGGCGACAGAGTGGAAGGAAGCTGCAGAAAGCGTGAAGAGAGGAGTGTTGATGAAGAACCAGCCACAGAAGGCTCTGATCAAGGAAAAGTATGTCTTGATTGGTCAGAGGATGGGTCTCAGGACCAAGGCCGCATTCGAGGTTAGAACGTCAACAATCGACGAATGGACTAGGAAGTTCGAGTGGGAGAAGGTGGAGAAGGCGGTGGTCTTAGTAGAGTGGACTCAGAAGGAGAAAGAGCTGAATGGTCTGATTCATCTGGTGGAGCAAATCGGCAAGGAAGTCAAGGAGGTGATAGTGGTACCGGCAAAAATGGAGTGCACTTATGACGAGGTGAACGGAGTGACGGAGCAATGGAAGAAGGCGAGAAAGACGGCTCCGAACATCGAGCTGGTGGACCCGCTGAAGGCAGTCGGAACGAAGAAGACTCCGCTCATATTGCCGGGATTCAAACCGGGGTCTCTGGAGCAGGCGGTCGAGTACTTGGAACTGGCGATCCCAGGGCATCCGCTGGTGGATCGTCTGCGTGCAGAGGTGGAGGAGACGGAGCCACAGGCAAAGAAGCACCGAGGAAACTAGGAGGCGGATTAGCCGAAGATTTATAAATTATTGTTTTTTGTTTAATGAGTTAAGGTCAATAGGACAAAAGTTATGTTTTGGTTTTTGAGGTCACTAGGACAAATTAAATAAGTATCTGTGTAGTAGTTTGATGTAAAGGAGTAGGGTTAAGCGAGTGCAAAAAGGGTTATGAGTCGAATGTAAGTCGAGTTGTCGTTGTAACTGACTATCTGTCACCGGTCAGGGGTCCGGTCTTTGAGAGGAGGGGGAAGTTGCCGGAGGCATGCCCGCTGACTCACACCCCATTCTTACAGTACACGCACATACTCGCAACGACGCTCCGCTATCCCGCTGCCACGTGGCAATCTCGCGCACCGCCCATCTCTCCGTTTTACGTTTGGAGTTGGTGTTTTTCTAGTTTGGAGTCGTTGTTTTTTGCTGGTTTTTCAAAGCGTTTGTTTATAATTTTTGTTCTTTAATTGCTGGTTGTTCTTGGATTGGAATAAACTAGTAGTTTTCTCGTACAAATCGTATTTTTCGTCGTTTAAAGGCCACTGAACCAGGACCACTGGTCAACTACGTTGCGAAAACTTTTATGATGATGTACAGAACCAGAACCTTAATTGTTTTTTGTTTTTTCTTCCAGCATAAATGTCTGATGTGAGCTGAAAATAATAGAGAAACCCATTCATACAAATGGTAGTTTTCAACCCGGAGACAGAGAAAACTTGAAAAATGATAGAAAAGTGGTTTGCAATAATATATTTGTCACAAAATTCAAAAAATTGGATGACATCTTCGACAGGGGATGGTTTGAATGTGCTAGTTCGGTGAAGCGCGGTTGCATTTTTTCCCATTGGCCTAATTTATGACAGGAGGATGTCGATTAATAGGGAAGGAGATTATCTGAAATCAGAGGACATTTTGAAATTGAATTTTGAAACATTTCAAAGCTTAATGAAATTCAAATCACATTTTCAAAAGATAAAACAATTTTTTCAAAACTTTTTAGATGCTGATTCTACAGAAGCTCTTACTCGTTTTCTGACACCCGACTAACTTTCAACGCGACTTACCATTTTATCGAATACAATAGAAAAGTTTATCCAGAATCCACTTCTTGATTACGTTTCCTTTTGATTTCGACGGCTCCATCATTTTGTTTTTGATTGGAGGTGCTTGAAATTCGAATCCAATAAAGGGGTCCACTTCTTGATTGGAGTTCTGATCAAGTTCCATATCTTCAATCGGCAAATCACCAGGCACCAGTTTTGTGAAACACGGATCGAATAGAGAAACATCCTCAACACTTTCGATGCGAGGTTGAAAGGGCGGTTTGATCTGTCTGCTTTCGAGTTTCTCCCAATCCAATGTGTCGAAGAACTCCATTTCCTTCATTTCAGGAATCTCGATTCTTTTTGAGACGCCACGCGTGATGAGCTTTCGGATAAGAGTTCGTCCTTCAAATGAGAGGTCGTCCGGCATTGCAATTTTTCCATGTAGAATATTTTGAGCCAGCTCTTGTTTGTTCTTTCCATGAAATGGGGGTCCACCTGCTAGCATGTCGAACATCAAGACTCCAAGTGCCCAAATGTCAACAGCATGTCCGTATGGGATTCTCTTGATGATTTCTGGAGCCATAAACTCCATTGTTCCACAAATTGTCCTAGTGAAGCCTCCTCTGGGCACATTTGACTTGCTGAGCCCGAAATCGATGAGTTTACTGTGTCCATTTCTATCGAACATGATATTCTCCGGTTTAAGGTCCCGATAAATAACGTCCATGTTATGAAGATACTCCAGTGCAAGAATGACCTCTCCAATGTAAAACTTTGTTGTTTTCTCGTCAAGTTTCTTCTTTCGGTTCAAGTAGGTGAACATCTCTCCTCCAGACAGGAACTCAAGAACCAGATATGCCTTCTGCTCATTTTCGAAACTCTGCAACATTTCACAGAGGAAGGGATTTTTGACCAGTTCCATGATCTTTTTCTCCTGGGCAAGGTGTTGAGCGTCAAATCCTTTTGCTGTTTTGGTAACCACTTTCATTGCATAGACACGACCGTCGGTTTTTTGGCGGACTTGAAACACCTGGAAAATAATTGATTACGTGTTTGCAAATATTCGAAAATATGCTATTGAAAAATGAAGATTTTGGATAAGAATCTTCCTGTGAAGGTATAATAAGGAGTAGTTCCGGTTCCGCTATCTGTTCAAAAATTCCCTAGTTACTCTAATAGTCAATAAAACCATTCTGAGAAACTATTATCATGCTGATTATGTTTCTCTATCGTAATTTACACTATGTGAAAAGATCCAAATCAAAACACATAATCATTTGTCTCAGTTATTTACGGTACACCCAGCTGACCATCCCATCACCAAAAACCTTCTATGACGCCCACTCACATCTCCATAGCCTCCTCGTCCCACCACATTCAATATATTGAAGTTTTCTGGCAGCAACCGGTTTGGGTCGTCGGTCATTTCCGTTCTCTTCTCTTATTGTAGGTTTGATTCCAAATTTATTGCTGTAAGACAGGACACTTGAAGATATGGTCACTGATAAGAAAAAACGATAGGGTTGGTAGGAACAGCATGTGAAAGGTTAGATGATTGTATACAAGAAAATAACTATAGCGGGTGTTTTTCAATCAGGATTTTACCTGTTACGGGGGAGGACTCTTCCGGAGGCAATGGGCACAATAAAAATTGGAGAGTTTAGAACGTGAAAAGTCAAGAAGAAATTCAAAAACTCGGAGACCAGTGGGCTAGTACACATATGTATTTTGATATTGTCAACCTTTCGATGATTGGAAGACTGCGAAACAGAATTATATCTCCAGTTTATTGGTCACTTCGAACAATTAAAAAACGTAGGAAAAATGGCTTTGTTGATGCCAAAACATGTCTGGCTATCACTCAAAGCTGTTTCTTCATTTTCGTATTTGATCAGTTAGTTGTACGAACTATTCTCGGAAAGTTGATTTGACAGCGATACACACGTTTTTTTTCGAAAGAGAAACGGTCTCATACTATTTTCACGTGAAGTCTAATAAAGTGATGCGAAAGTTGCAGACACCGAAAATAGCGATCTAAGTTTTGATGAGGACTCTCACATCTTCCTGTTCCCAAAAATTCAGTAATACGGAGTTTGAAAATAATCTCAAGCTAAAGATGACAAAATCTACAAATATCCCTAATTCTGTTCTAGCTACTTTTAGAATTCTACGCATGTATGTTCATAAAAAGTTTCACTTTCCAAAAATGAAAAAAAAACGTGAGAGAGAATGAGAGGGAACAATACAGGAAAGTCTTGTGTGTGTGTTGGGTGGACAATACACTCTGAGAGAGAAAACGTGGATAAGAAGGAAATCAAATAGAAAGAGGACCGATGAGAGAAAGGGCTGCTGTGTGGCATATGGTCCGTTCAGGCCGTAATCTAGGAAAACGAAAGGAAAGAGGAGACCATCGAACGTTTGTCGATGACAGGTAGATGAATGTGGTGTACAAAGGTCACAACTTTTGAGGAGAACTGCTGCGAAAAGAAGATATATCATGTGCATCCGAAAATCATTATTTTTAGTAGCATGAGAGCTTTAGCCGCAGCACATTGACCACATCGTTTGCATGGAAGTGTTGTTTACGTAAACAGGGTAAATATGGAGGAAAACTGGAGAAATATTTTGAATGCGAAAACATTCGATAAGACTAACTTTAGGTTATTTGAGGGTTTCCTCGTTATCACCATTTATGTTTTGGAAGTTCTCTTGATTCTAATAATACACTCAGGTTGAGGAAAGAAGATTTATTGTGGACACAGAAAATGGAAGAGGAAATTGAAGGGATGTGAAAAGTTTCAACAAGTACAATCGAATGTCAAAGAAATGAACATGGTAGTGAAAGTGAAGGGAATGGGGGAAAAGAGAAATAGGATTGAGAGAAAAGTGATAACGTTTTGGAATGATCTAGCAATGGGTAAATTCAATTAGTTGAAAAAAAAGATACGACTAAAAAAGAATATACAAAAATGAAATATTTTGAAAACTTCATTCAGACACTCTCGGACCGATAGGATAACAGCGAAAATACCTCAAATATCAAGATTTTGCACCCTCCTCTATTCGAAAAGTTCAATTAATCAACTCACTCACATTGTTTTCTTGACTCTCTCTCTCTCCCCAGTGTGTGTGTTTGTGTATATATTCGAGAGACTGACGTCGGCCGTGCCCGTCTTGTTCATAGTAGCAAACAACAGAGGGGAAAACATTCGCCCGTATAGCTCAGTGGCAGAGCGTCTGTCTCGTAAACAGAAGGTCGGCGGTTCAATCCCGCCTGGGGGCAATGTCATTTTGTTCATTTTTTTTTAAATTTTTTGACGGTCTGGTGTAGTGGAAAATCAGAGTTGAGTGGAAAGACCTTTCGGAAGAACGTTAAGGAAAAATCTTTCCCGGTCTAAAAATTGAAGGAAACTTGGAAATTTGAAGATTTTTCTTGGTAGATTTTCAAGATATTCTTTTGGTAAATCTAATTGTATTTGGCTCAGTTAAAAACAGAGATATTTCCAAAATCCGTTTTTGGGAGAGACCTGAAAAATTTATGTAAAAAACTATTCCGATTCGAAAAATGCTA
The DNA here is from genome assembly GCA_900536305.3 of Caenorhabditis sp. 40 LS-2015. Lineage (NCBI taxonomy): Eukaryota > Metazoa > Nematoda > Chromadorea > Rhabditida > Rhabditidae > Caenorhabditis > Caenorhabditis tribulationis. The sequence continues at coordinate 58,339 of LR543316.1, forward strand.
TTTGACTGCCAGAAATTTTTTATTGCTCGGAAACTTTTTTTGAAAATCTACAGAAACCAGTTTTTCAAATTTCCCGTCTTCCTCATTTATCGAGGATTCTCTGAAAGTTTCAGAAAAATTGGTGTCATTCAATCTTGTCAAAATATTTCAAAACCACTAGTGGTTTTGAAACCCAGAACCAATCAATTAGTGGTGGAGAAGGAGGTCGCAAGCCAGCATCTGATCATAAATCAACCAAACCGCACCAATTTTTCTGAAACTTTCAGAGAATCCTCGATAAGTGTCATTAAATTATGTCTCCAAATTTCAAAACCTCTAGTGGTCTAGAAACCCAGAACCAATCAATTAGTGGTGGAGAAGGAGGTCGCAAGCCAGCTTCTGATCATAAATCAACCAAACCGCACCAATTTTTCTGAAACTTTCAGAGAATACTTGATAAATGTCATTAAATCATGTCTCCAAATTTCAACACCTCTAGTGGTCTAGAAACCCAGAACCAATCAATTAGTGACGGAGAAGGAGGTCGCAAGTCAGCTTCTGATCAGAAATCAACCAAACCGCACCAATTTTTCTGAAACTTTCAGAGAATCCTCGATAAGTGTCATTAAATTATGTCTCCAAATTTCAAAACCTCTAGTGGTCTAGAAACCCAGAACCAATCAATTAGTGGTGGAGGAGGAGATCGCAAGCCAGCTTGTGATCATAAATCAACCAAACCGCACCAATTTTTCTGAAACTTTCAGAGAATACTTGATAAATGTCATTAAATCATGTCTCCAAATTTCAACACCTCTAGTGGTCTAGAAACCCAGAACCAATCAATTAGTGGTGGAGAAGGAGGTCGCAAGTCAGCTTCTGATCAGAAATCAACCAAACCGCACCAATTTTTCTGAAACTTTCAGAGAATACTTGATAAATGTCATTAAATCATGTCTCCAAATTTCAACACCTCTAGTGGTCTAGAAACCCAGAACCAATCAATTAGTGGTGGAGAAGGAGGTCGCAAGTCAGCTTCTGATCAGAAATCAACCAAACCGCACCAATTTTTCTGAAACTTTCAGAGAATACTTGATAAATGTCATTAAATCATGTCTCCGAATTTCAAAACCTCTAGTGGTCTAGAAACCCAGAACCAATCAATTAGTGGTGGAAAAGGAGGTCGCAAGCCAGCTTGTGATCATAAATCAACCAAACCGCACCAATTTTTCTGAAACTTTCAGAGAATCCTCGATAAATGTCATTAAATCATGTCTCCAAATTTCAACACCTCTAGTGGTCTAGAAACCCAGAACCAATCAATTAGTGGTGGAGAAGGAGGTCGCAAGTCAGCTTC